>ML179521.1:54445-80656 GCA_004369135.1 Dendrothele bispora CBS 962.96
AGGTGAGCCGACGAAACCACTGGGATAGACGAAAGCCGTCGTAGCTGTGCACGTAAATCGACAGAGACCGAAAGGCGCATGGTAGCTGGAGTGACGAGCGTAGTTAGAGCCCTTTGCCTAGTGCCACAGCAGTAAAAGGTGACTTTATCAGCCATGGTTACTCGGGAGAGGTCTTCGAGAGCTTCCGAGCACCACGAGTATTGGATTGTAAAATCAGTGATCTGGGTCCATGGAAACTTGACAGTGTGATCCGATAAGCGATTATATCTGACAACACGCAACAGTGGGGCATCGTGAAATATGTCCACATCCCGTGACGAAGGTGAGCCATTTTGGTTAACAAACTCCTCCTCCTCCTCCCAAATGTCGAGTGATAAAGACCGGAGTTGAGGTAGATTCCCTTTGATGGAAGCGAAAATGCCGTCCGGCCAAACATCCCCTTCAAAATCGAGATCCTGCCAACGACGTGAATGTGAAGCGAGCAAATTTATGATCTCTGTAATTTGAGACTCTAGGCTTGCCGGGACCTAATAAGAGCGACAGATAGCGGCAAGTTCTGGGACAACTCCAGATGAGTTGTTAAAATGCTTCTAATCGTATCAGGACCGCATCGGATAGATGACTCCCAGGAAAAGTTAATGTTTATGTGTGACCACAGGATGGGAATAGATCGTGCCAATTCGCGCCAACCCGCACACACATGCGATAACCTTGTGGAGGGACAGTCGATCTCTTTGTGTGAGAACTTGCATTCCACGCACACCAAAGCGAATATGCGACTGAGAACTTCGAGAGGCAATCTACGAATGGGGGCGAACAAGGACCGATACCATGTAATCTGACCGTGCAGCTCTTTCTGCCGATTCCGCAACGAGACCAGCACTTCGTCTTCCGATTTATCGATGGTCTCCTCATAATCTTGAATGTAATGTTCCGCGGTTGAAAGATACCGGGAGATTTCGGTGAGATCGTGCAAAGCGTAGTAATTGGCACGTAGGAGTTCAAATGCATCGGATTTGCTCTGTAGAGGAAAGTTATCACGGTCTTGGACAGAGTCTGTTATTGAGCCAGGTACATTTGAATTATTCATTGTGCCGGTTGTTCACTAGCAGAAGTCAAGATACTCTAGGTGAGAGCTGGACTTGAATTTTATACGAAGATGAGCCTACGTGAAACGGGAGTATTTTCCAAACTTGATCTAGGGGCTAGATAGTCTATACACGCTCAGTACTGGCGCGTGCTAGTGTTAGCAAAGAGTTGGACAAAGATCAGGAAGTACTGGTGGTCGACCCGAGAAGTCGAACTTGACAATGACAATGATCTGATCATGACACCATCACGTGCATTCTTTCACCTCTGACCACGTGGTTTCGTTTTTCAGATCAATTTAAGTACGCCTCATGTTGCACTATCCACTCCAAGTAAGAGCTTAGCTGAGCTTAGAGACCCCGTCATCATGCCTCCGGGCTCCGAAAGCCCACAAAACGGATTTAAATCCCCAGGTGTCCAGCTCCCCAAGCTGTTTTTAATTTGTCGGCTACCCTTCTTGAGGAGTTAGGTACTAGTCTTGTATGACGCCTGCTTTGATTTTTGTTGCTGACAGGTGCTCAAGAGCACTGCGAAGGAGCGATACCCTCAGGTACGAAGTAAAAAGTGGGTAAACAATTAGTACCTCCCTTCAAAACTGAAATTCTGAAAACGACGCGAATGTGGAACAAGTTAAATAATGTATGATGTCGTTTGTAGTTTGAGACTTCGCCGGGGTCCTTTGGGAGACCAAAACGATACATAGCGGCGAGCTTCTGGACAGTTCCAAGTGAGTCCTTAATATGTTCCTGATCATATCGCGATTCGCCATTGCACCCGGAAACTTGACTCGGATGAGATCGAGTAACTAGGTTAATGTTTATGTATGACCATAGAATGGGAATAGACTGTGCCAATTCCCGCTAACCCGCACACACTTGTGATAATCTCGTGGCGAGGCAGTCAACTTACTCTGCATCCTGTGCACACCAAAGCAAATATGTGACTGAGACACAGTGAGACACTCGAGAGGCAATTTACGAATGGGGGTGAGTAAAGATTGGTACCAGGTAATGACCGCGCAGCTCTTTCTGGTGATTCCGCAACGAGACCGGTACTTCAGCCTCCGAATTGTCCTCAAAAAGCTGCATAATGTTCCGCAATCGAAAGATATTTATTTTTGCGAGATCGTAGAAGTCGTAGTACTTTGCACGTAGGAGGTCAAATACATAGGATTTCTTCTGTAGTGTGGAGTAATCATGATCAAGGACAGAACCTGTTTTCGAGCTAGTAACATTCGAATCATTCATTGCACCAGAAATTGTACAATCAAAATACGCTAGGTAAGGAGATCATACATGAAACTGAGAGAAACGTAAGTATTCTCCAAAACCAGTGTAATCTATACGCACGCAGTACAAATATGTGCTGGTTTTAGACAGAGATGGACAAGTGGAAGAGTGATGTCAATGGTCGAATCCAAGTTCGACTTGAACTTAGCGAGCTCAACCACTTAAAAAAATTGCGTTCTTCGAAAGGTGCCTCTTTTGGTGTGGGACATGACCTCGTCCCCATATCGGGGACCGGTGTGTTTTCAACCAATGGATTTGAATTGGAAATAATCCATATATCTCTAGCTAACAATGTCAGCTCATATCCGTGTCTTTTTTGTTCCAAGATCCAGAAAGTTGTTTCATTCATCAATTTTACTGGAATAGATTGTGCATCGATAGTTTGCCTTTCAGAGGAAGGGTGTAATAAAAATGAGAGCTCTATAACAAAAAAATCAAAAGTAGTGAAAAAGAAAACGAACCTCGACCTTTCAATCTTCAATCACTTCGCTGTCATCGCTGTAATCAGGTTTATCATGATCCGTCAAAGCCTCCACCGCTAATTTATATTCCAAACCATCTGCTTTCAAAGTATCCAACATCTGCAAGCCGGCAGTCGGAGTACCAATTACTTCTCGTTCGTAAAGGACCATAAGGTTAAACGAGAGCAAACTGACCACCTCGATTCGGTCAGAGTGTTTTTGGTCAGGAATCCAACGGGATTGTATCATATGAACGAGCTTTTCCGTGGCAAACGGAGCATGGATTCGCAAGTCCAGAGCCTCGAGACGACTCAAGAAGGATTGATCGACGCCACGCTTCAAGTTTCCATGATCAACGGTGAGATGCTTCAAGAAATCATCCGTAACTGCCATGTTTTTGCCATAATCCCCATAATGACGCTCGTGGATCGTCAATTTGGATAACATAGGAAAGGACCGAAGAGCAGCAATAACATCTTTGTCTGAGAGTGCCAGCTTCGAAAAAGTCAGAGTTCTGATAGTGCAAGATGAGCGTGATATGAATGAAGGAAGATCCTCAATGGTAAAACGGCTATTAGGGTGATCCCGATGTTTATAACTAGCCCCAAATAGCTGAAGGATTTCGAGATTGGGCAAGGTGAGCCGACGAAACCACTGGAATAGACGAAAGCTGAAGAATTCTTCAACATAAATCGACAGAGACCGAAAGGGCATGGTAGCTGGAGTGACGAACGGAGGTAGAGCCCTTTGCCTAGTGTCACAGCAGTAAAAGGTGATTTTATCAGCCATGGGCACTCGGTAGAGGTCTTCGAGAGCTAACGAGCACCACGAGTATTGGCTCGTAAAATCAGTGATCTGGGTCCATGGAAACTTGACAGTGTATTCCGGTGAGCGGCGATTATATCTGACAACACGCAACTGTGGGGCATCGTGAAATATGTCCACATTCCGTGACAAAGGTGAGCTCTCTTCCCAAATCCTGAAGAGGAGTGATAAAGACTGGAGTCGAGGTAGATTCCCTTCGATGGAAGCGAAACTGCCGTCAGACCAAAGATGAGCGACGTCCCCTTCAAAATCAAGATCCTGCCAACGGTGTGAATGTGAAGCGAGCAAATCTATGATCTCTGTAATTTGAGACTGTGGGCTTGCCGGGACCTTGAGAGCGACAGATAACGGCAAGTTCCGGGATAATTCTAGATGAGTTGTTAACATCCTTCCAATCATATCAACACTGCATCGGATAGATGGCACCCAGAAAAGGTCAATGTTTATGTGTGACCACAGGATGGGAATAGACCGTGCCAATTCGCGCCAACCCGCACACACATGCGATAACCTCGTGGAGGGACAGTCGATCTCTTCGTGTGAGATCTTGCATTCCATGCACACCAAAGCGAATATGTGACTGAGACACTCGAGAGGCAATCTACGAATGGGGGCGAACAAGGACCGATACCATGTAATCTGACTGTGCAGCTCTTTTTGCTGATTCCGCAACGAGACTGGCACTTCGTCTTCCGATTTATTGATGGCCTCCTCATAATGCTGAATGTAATGTTCCGTGGTTGAAAGATACCGGGAGATTTCGGTGAGATCGTGCAAGGCATAGTAATTGGCACGTAGGAGGTCAAATGCATCGGATTTGCTCTGTAGCTCGAAGTTATCACGGTCGTGGACAGAGTCTGTTATTAAGCCGGGTACATTTGAATCATTCATTTTGCCGATTTGTTCACTAGAGAAGTTAAGTGGTCAAAGATACTCTAGGTGAGAGGAGAGCTGGACCAACGCGAAAGGGAAGTATTCTCCAAATCTAGTCTGTCTCCGAAAACTAGATAGTATGTACACACTCAGAACTGGTGTGTGCAAGTGTTAGACAGAGGCCAGGAAGTAGTGAGAACAATACCAATGGTCAACCCAAGAACTTGAAGCTAAACTTGAAGTGAGTAGCAGACCGAGTAGCAGACCGAGTCAGCAACTCAGACGTTACTATCCCCCAAAAACAAAAGACAAAAAGTGAGCGACACGTACTGTGGGCGGCCCCCATTCTCCTCTTATTCAAGCTCCCACGCCACGCTGTTGAGTAACATCAACTACTTATCAACATTTTTTGGAATGAGAACTGAAAAGGTCGCCAATTTCATTTTTTTTAGTTCAGTAAGTGTCTGAGAGCATAAGACTAGGGTAACATTGAGATAAAGTTGAAATAATAGTATAAAAGCTTCTTGTGTGCCAGTTCTCTGCGAGTCACAGGCCATCAGATCGTGAGCCCTCAAACCCACACAAAAATTATCAAAAGTATCAGTTCACCGCTGCAGCAAGCCTTTCTTCCGTAATCTGAAAGCATTTGGGCATTCCCGTCTCTTCCCAACTCTTCACTTCACCCAGGATCAACTTGACCAAGCCGGGAGCGCATCCAAATATTCTAGCCATGCCATGTCCGTTGAACCCAGCAATGACGAATTGTCCAGGGGACGAGGGAACAGGACCGATAAATGGAACGGAATCGGGTGTCTGAATCGGAGTCAATAAGAACACAAAGTCATCAGAGATGATCAGAGCAAAGAAACGCTGGTAGATGAGCTTACCACCCCCAAGACCCCAGTCCAACCGAATTCGTGACCTTCTCCCATCGCTTTGGGTTCGATATTGAAAATTTCGGAGAACCTTGCGAGAGCGTCTTCTTTAATTTCATCGGAAAATGTTGTATCGTTTTTGCCACCAAAGATTTCTTTCTTAGTAGCTTCGGAAATAGATGGAATACCTCGGGAAGTTCCCAAAATGAATGCACCTGAAAAGATTTGGGGAAAAAAATTTTCGCCTCTACACACTCGAATCAAGTCGAATGGTACTTACCATCTGCCTTTCTTTGTATCAACGAATAAAAATGCCCGAGGCTGAATCTCAATGAATAAGTATGTGTGAGCATTTTCTCCCCACAGAATTCGGATGTAGGTATCACTCGATGTGCTTGTGCTCGGACAGGGACGATCTTCCCCTTTAACGAAGGAATGAGGGTGGCAGCGAATGCGTTGGTAGCGTGAATGACAATCGGTGAAGTGATTTTGGAGGTAGGTGTGTGGACTACCCATGATTGGGAATCTGAAGCGGAAGTGACGGACGTAACGGGGGAGTGGGTGAACAGCTGAAGTCCTTTGGCAACGGCCATGTTCAAGAGAGCTTGGCCGAGTTTAGCTGGATGGATGCTGGCTGCAGACCATTCGTATGCACCGAGGGCGGCTGGAACGCGAGTTTCCTAAAAGCATAACTGTAAGCCATTAGTTAAAAAGGCCAGAGAAACTGAAACTAGCCTCCTTCGCTTCTTTTTCGTTCAATATCCTGACACCATCGATACCCTTGTTCAAATACCCGGCGTACTTTTCATAACTTCCCTTCACATAATCCCCAAAACCTTCACCCATAACTACATCAAACGTCTTTCCCAAACTCCAGTCGCACTGGACATCGTTCGTTCGAACGAATTCATCCACCAGTTCCAGCACTTTCTTCTCATGTTTCAAAATCTCATCAGCTTGTTCATCACCGTGTATCTTTGAGAAAGCAGTAAATCCACGGAAAGCGTCAGGTCTACAATGTCCAGCGTTTCTTCCGGATGCACCGGAGCAAGCTTCGCGGGCTTCGAGCATCACGACGGATTTCGGAGCCTTTGGAGAAGTAAGGAGAGAATAGGCGGTTAGGGCACCGGAGATTCCGCTACCAATGATAACAACGTCTGCGTGCTCGGGTATAGGCGTTGCACCGGACTCATTGGGTGATTTTTGAGAATTGAGATTGAGCAGAGGTGAGTACCGTGTAGAACGTTGCCAGAATGATAAGCAAGGATTGGGAACTGGAAGGCCCGGGAATGGAAGAGTGGAATCCAGAGGATGGCATACTGGAGTCGTACTAGTCGAGGACATGGTCAGTTGGATATCGATTTGAGAGGTGAGGAATAGATTCTTGAAAGTGTTTTATGTAAGTTTAGAACATTGACCAAGTCGGATATGCCGACGATGGGATTTTTGGTTTCGGATTATCGGATCTTCGGATATATGCCGGGTCAAGCGGCCCGAATATGCCACGGCGTTTGGGGCCCTGACGCGGGGCCAGCTTTTTTTCTTTCAACCATGCACGGTCTCGAGCCTCTTTCAAACATCAGGTTTCCCTGCTAAAATTCTGATGGCTCTGTTCTTCTTTATGACCGGTATACATACATGGCGTGGTCCTATACGACTCTTCGATTCTAATTTTCAATTCATCAAAAGAAAGCTCCGATGACATCTCAATCGTCTCATGATTTATCTCTTTTCAAAATATTCAAAATCCTTATCTCTCGCTTGCGAGGGTCAGGGTGTTTCTCCAGTCCGATATAAAGACTCGAGAAACCCCTGTGCTTCTTCGCCACGGCCTTACTGAGCTTGTCTGTCCCGGTTTTTTTCGTAAGTACGTCCCGTTCGCGTTTGACTCGGAACTGACCCAGAACGATTCTTCTCACCAACCTAGGCGGTCTACTTGTTGTACTAGCTCTATAGTTTGAGCCTTGCTCGAGAACCAGGATGGTCTCCATCTTCAAATCCAAGACATCGTTCGACTCAGCAAAGGGAAATGACGTGGAAGAGCCTAGCGATGCGGTCAACGGTCATGTTCGGTCAAAGGAGGAACGCTCGTTGGTGTTCAGGCTAGATTGTTTTCTTATGGTCTTTGGGTGCATTTCTCAGATCATCAAGTATCTGGACCAGGTTTGTGGTCTCATCATTTCCATATATTGTAGGTCGCTGACTGGAAGATGGAATTTCAAGCAAAATATCAGTCAGGCGTATGTTTCTGGGATGAAGGAGGATCTTAATCTGAACGGGAATGGTACGCCGAGAGCTATGACTTTTCTTCCTGACGGTGGTCTCATCATAGCGTCTTGGCATCTAGAGCTCAACTACTTCACGACTTACTTCAACGTCGGATACTGTATCATGCTCATTCCGTCTCAAGTCATTATGACTGTAGGTGGTTTCTTTCGCTACGTTTTTGAGAGTCAGCTAATAGTTCTATTGGGCTTATAGTATGTCCGGCCATCACTATGGCTTCCCTTCCTCGAGATCGTGTGGGGTGTTTTGACGGGATTAGTAGCCATGACAAGCAACGCTTCTCAAATCTACGCACTGAGAACGTTCATTGGGTTGGCGGAGAGTAGTGCGTGGCCTGGGATGATGGTGAGTACAATGCGAAGATATTTCAATTCTCTGTGCTGACCTCCCTTAACAGACTCTTTTTATGCACTGGTATACTCCGACTGAACTCGCCAAACGCATGGGATTCTACCACTCTTGCCAAGCTATTGGGGGTATGATGGCCAACGCTTTGCAAACTGCAATGCATGAGGGTATGGATGGGGTTAGAGGGATGGCAGGGTGGAGGTGGATGTTTATTATCAACGCGATTGTCACGGTTACTTTTGCGTTTGTTGGGTTTGTCTTTTTACCGGACTATCCCAATAAGCCGAACCCACTCGCGTTCTGGTTTACCAAAGGTGAGCTTTCCATGCTTATATGCCCCTCAAAGTCTTAACCTTTCATGTACTGACATGTGTACGCTAATAGCTGACGCTCAACTCGCTATGGCCCGTCTTCAACGAAACAATCGCGCCGAACCCAGTCCCGTCAATTGGGCGTCAGCCAGACGAACCTTCACCAACTGGGTAGTCTATTTTGTTACTACTCTCTATATCGCCACGGTCTTAGCCAGTTGGGGTTACGCTTATTTCTCCTTATTCCTCAAATCTCTCAAAGATCCAGATGGCACGAATCGTTGGTCTGTGTCGGACATCAACGCTATACCCATTGGCGGACAGGCTATTCAAGTCGCTTTTGTGTGGATATGGGCTTTGCTGAGTGATTACTTGAGGACGAGATGGGTGTTGATTATCGTGCAGGCGGTGATTGGGTTGGTGCCGTGTATAATTATGAGTGTGTGGAATGTACCGTTGGGGGCGAAGTATTTTGTGAGCCGCTTGAGTCTCTTTTGGTTCTTGGCTGGAAAAGCTAAACGGACTTTCCTCTGTTCTAGTCGTATTTCATTTCCTACCTTTCTTTAGGAACTGCTCCTCTGATTTTTGCTTGGATATCCGACTTGATTCCATAAGATCCAGAGCAGAGAGCTTTAGTTGTTGGTGTTGGTACGTCACACGATAACTTCACGTTACAGAAGAAATACGATGTATTTGACCTCCTACGTGCAAATTACTACGCCTTTTACGATCTCACAAAAATATCCCAATATCTTTCGACCGCGGAACATTACATGCAGCTTTTTGAGGACAATTCGGAAGCCGAAGTGCCAGTCTCGTTGCGGAATCAACAGAAAGAGCTGCGCAGTCAGATTATCTGGTACCGATCCTTACTCGCCCCAATTCGTAAATTGCCTCTCGAGTGTCTCATTCAGATATTTGCTTTGGTGTGCATGGGGTGCAAAGTGTCACGGAAGGAAGTTGACTGCCCCGCCACGAGGTTATCACAAGTGTGTGCGGGTTGGGGGGAATTGGCACGGTCTATTCCCATATGGTCACACATAAACATTAACCTTTACTGGGTCTCATCTTTCCGGTGCAATGGCGATGTGATCAGGAGCATATTAACGACTCATTTGGAACTGTCCAAAAACTCGCCGCTATGTATCGTTCTTGGTCTCCCAGCGGACCCGACGGAGTCTCAAACTACAAGCGACATCATACATTTACTTTTTCCACATTCGCGTCGGTTTCAGGATTTCAGTTTTCAAGGGAGCAGCAGGACTCTTTGGTCTGACGGTTTCGCTTCTATCAAAGGGAATCTGCCTCAACTCCAGTCTTTATCGCTCGGGCTAGAGACTTTGGCAAATAGCTCACCTTCATCACGGAAGTTGGACATATTTTATGATGCTCCGCAATTGCGCGTTGTTAGATATACTCACTCGCCGGATTATGCCATCGAGTTTCCATGGACCCAAATCACTGATTTTACAAGCCAGTACACGCGGTGCTCACTTGCTCTCGAAGACCTCTCCCGATTAACCATGGCTGATAAAGTCACCTTACACTGCTGTGATACTAGACAGACTTTGCCTAACATCAATACTCCGACCAACATGCCGTTCCGGTCTTTGTCTATCGATGTGGATGATTTTGGCTATCTCCTATCCCAGTGGTTCCGTTGGTTCACCTTGCCTAACCTCGAAGTCCTCCAGCTGTCCGGAGTCGAATTTCAGGAAAATCATCCTAATGGACGTTTTACTATCGAAGACCTTCCTTCGTTCATATCACGTTCATCTTGCACTATCAGATCTCTGAGTTTTTCACGCCTGGCAGTCTCGGACAAAGATATCATCACCCTCCTTCGGTCCCTCCCTATGTTCTCCGAACTGACGATCCATGAGCGTCATTACGGGGATTATGGCAAAAACGTGGCAGTTACAGATACTTTCTTGAAGTGTCTCACTGTTGATCATGAAAATTACGACATTAAACAACCTTTCCTGAGTCGTCTCAGTGCTCTGAATTTAAGAGTCCACGCTCCGTTCGCTACAGAAAAGCTCGTTCATATGATACAGTCCTGCTGGATTCCTGACCAAAAACACTCTGATCGACTTGGGGTGGTCAGTTTGCTCTCGTTTAATCTTATGGTCCTTTACGAACGGGAAGCAGTGGATATTCCGATTACAGGCTTGCAGATGCTGGATAGTTTGAAAGCCGATGGTTTGGAATATAACTTGACGGTAGAGGCTTTGGCAGGTGAGAAACCCATCATGATGGATGATGAACCTGATTACAACGATGACACCGAATTTTCTGATTGAAAGGTCGAGGTTCGTTTCTTTTCTCACCACTTTTGATTTTTGCATTATAGAGTTCTTACTTTGATTACACCCTCCCTTCAAAAAAGGCAAACTATCGACGTACAAGTACTAAATTTGACTGAACGCCACCGATAAATATCTTGAAACAAAAAAGATGCGAATTTGAGCAAGCATTGTCATTTGGATACATAGTAGCAGTGAATTATCTTCAAAGTAGAACTCACTGGCTTTCGCACTTGGTCCCGACTAAACAACATTGATAGCTCACACACCATAGTTGACACTTGCAATTCATAAGCACTTGCATTTTTTTACCGAGAAATGATTTTATAATAATTTGTGCATAAGTACCGACAGACAAGAATGAAACCATCAAAAGATATTCAGACAGCTGTGTCCAAACCTGGCTTTGGGCTTCGACGGAGAGCGGCTTCCGGATCATTCTTCATTGAGGCGGTAGAGCTTGCCTCGAAATCCCGTATAGTGCTACGGCATGTGGTGGCTGATGTCAACCCGTCACTGAATGTCCTTAGGACAAGCCCATTTTCCGGTTGTTCACGAGAAGTATTGAAGTGAACCTCGTTACCCTGTGCAATGTATCTCAGTGAACTTTGAAGGATATCTCCAAGCTTAACCACAACGAACCGTGATTTCTACTTCCGGGGCGTAAGACGGAGAAAAAGTACTAACATGCGTCTGTCCTCTTGTAGCCCTCAGGGAGATTCTACCGTTGAGCCTGTACCCATAAATCAGCAGGAGTTTGTACTGGAGACTCAATTGAACTCACGATGCAAGCAAACTGTTCGAGTACACTTAGGCGGGATCAGGATCAGCAGCCATCCCTCGATCGTAATAGCATGTTATACTTACATTTAGCTGCAAACATGATGGGACCAATCCAAGTGGCTACGTAGATAAGAACATTGCGTTAATTTTGGTCAGCACATTCTCGGCGAACCTCACGTTGATGCACAAAGGAGAAAAGCTGAAATAATATATATGAATGGGTGTCAGGCTTGAACCATGCCAAGAGGGAAACACGTACGAATATGAATGATAGTACGTTTGCCACGCTATGTTAGGAATCTCGGATCAGTACGATTTGCTCTTAATCAGCCAAACACGCCGACCTGGTCACAAATCCCGTTTCTATTTTCATGAGTGAAAAGCTTTTTGGCACCCGTACAACACAGTATCACCCACCAATTGTCCAAACGACCAATGTGTCCACCATTTGTCTTGTATATACCACGTTGACGGTGAAATTCATTACTTTTTAAGCTGTTTGGACTCACCGGCTAACTGCCCCTTTGCTTTGCACTAAGATCCAAACAAGACAGACTGTATTTGAAACATCGACAGCGACGCGCATCGCGAGTGCTGTAGCAATCAGAGCAAGAGACGAATCTTGGAATTCGATTATAAATTTCATGTTACTGGCTCGAATGGAATCAACGATAGTTATTCCCAGACATGCAACGGCAGTTATCATGGTAATAGAAGGGATGATCCTCCACTTTGAGAGGGTATAAACACGGTAAGCGAAGAATATCTGAGTAAATTGTCCGGACGAGTTAGAATTAGACAGTTGATGTGGTGTTTGGAATGCTGACCTGCACTGGGGTTTCGACTAGCCCCGTCACGAGCACAGAGTATATCATCGGCCAAGGGGCGATGGCAAGGTAGTCGACCTCTCCATAATGCGTGACTGCTGTCTGATATAAGGTTACGCAAAGGAAAACTGTATGAACGGTTTCCAGAAGCCTTTTGCCGCAAATCAAAAGATGAAAGATGATACAAGACGGCGCTTACCAGCACCAAACGACCTAGAGGAAGTATTTCAGTCGATTCTGAGAGTTCTGCCGTTCAAACACCCGAGAAGTGATTCACCATAAATTTGATATAGAGTGGGTCATTCTTGAAGTTGTGTTGGTAATAACAGAATACCTGAACGCACAATGCTCCGTAAAGGCATTGTCCAAGAATGATACCAATCAGAAGAGCTCCCAAACTGGCGTCTAGTCCTGGCGGTTTGGCAACTTGAGCGAAAATATTAGTAGCGGTCATTTTGGGGATGAGCTAACTTGCAGCTGGTCCTTGATACTCATATACATATGTACCTTTCTACATGAAGGAATGCTTTTGATAACCGCTGTGGGCGAAGAAACAAGTGGAGTATCTATCACCTGAAACCATCCATCAGTACATTCAATTCGTTAGTAACGCATAACGAAACACTTCAAATTTGCATTGCAGATGCGGTTTAATGTTGTGAAATAGGGGCGAATTTTGGATCCAAGTTAGTTAGATACTCTCGAAATGACGAGGTATGTCAGCTATTTTCAGACCTCTTTTGATTCTACTCGCTTGATTTTTGTTTACTTTGGGAGCGTGACGAAATTAAGGCCGATTTTAGGTCTCGTCTTTACTTAACCTCAGTCGCTTGGCTGGTCAGGAAAGTGATCGAAACGATACTCCTGCCACCTGTGATCATGCCCAAGACACCCGAAAAATGCGAGCCCGTGATCATGACTCAGAGCTTGAGAACTTCTATACGTCAACTCTCAGATTATATCTTCATATCATCTCACCCAGTGTACAAACAATTCATCAAAAAAGAAGATATAGACCACATCTGCAGCGGGAAAATGGCTGTTTTTTAAGCTTTAACTCAATCGGTTTTTTTACATTGTTGGAGCTTCGATCTCTTGTTACTGATGTGGTCTATTGAACAGCTATCTTTACAGCTGTACTTGCCGATTGACAGGTACTTTCCATAATAGTGTAATTGAGAGTTTTTCAAAAAGTGTCGAGCCACATCGAAGTCACGGCAAATAGATTCCTGAATTCGCAAAAAAGCGCTCAGAATATACAGACAAATTCTTCTTTCCAAGGTGTTCACTATTGAAAGATTAAAGATACAAATTTTGTTAAATAATAATTCAGGGTTGGGAGTCTCACTACTAATCTTTGTATAGGGTTCTATAGAGCTCGACGATGCTCTACGTGTACGCCGCCCCGGCGACAAAGCAACATCATAACAAAATCTATATCTGATTCTTTGGTCCTGCTCCAAAAGTAAACAAAAAAGAGGTATGATGTATGTTCAGTTAGTTGTTTAAGTATATGACTTACTATCTCAGTGTCTGATAGGGAACATGTGTGCCGCGTGGGAATCAGCAGTGTCATGTCAGCCACATGGGAATCAACGGCCTCACTGCATAGGAAGGCTCAATGCCTCACTATTTACCAAACCATAACCCGGAGCGGCAACTTCAAAGTTTACCTTCCTGTGTGAAATGTTGTCAATGTCATCTTCCAAGCAACCTCCACTCCAACTTCATCACCAAATGATTGCTAGAGCCAGTAACCCCGATAACAAGGTGTGCGTCTTTGATCAGTATTTCCTCTTCTCTTTCTTCTGATCCAAACGGCGAACATCCATCCCCCAGCACTATTCTTGTCTATCCTTCGTAGTCATAATGACGGAGACATTGATTTCTCGGACACGAATTCAATATTCATGTCCTATCCTACTTGGAGAAGTACGAACCAGCCTGTGCGTCGAATTGATCGGGATTCGTAGGCAAAACGGCTGGCAGGTTTAGTTAACCATCTTTTCGGATCCGGACCCAAGTATTCTGGCTTATTGTGGGGTAGCATACGCGTCATTGAGCTGGTTCTCTTACGACTTCATTCCGACTACGAGGTTCGTCTCAGTACTATTAATTTTATTCAAGACGTGCTCTGAGTCGTAAGTACTAGCATTGGCAGTGGGACTCTAGGCATACTTGAAGTTCAACTTGAATGGCGCGCTGTGTGCTCATCAATGTTTGATGTAATAGGCATATGAGACCCATCAATGGATGCACGGGAAAAGAATCCTCTGCATTCAATTTCGAGTTTCAGGAGTGAAGAAAACCTTAAAAGGGCATATTCAAAGACATCGGGACGTAATACATACTACCGAATCTGGTTGTCTGCGAGAAAATGTTTTTCTTGCTAAGGTGAGCGGCTAATTGTGACTGAGCATGCCAGTGGGCGGTCAAAGTATGGAGTTCTATTCCGTCCTTAGAACAGATGATTATCTTCGTGACTCAGCCATGAACCCAAAGACTATGATGGTCCAGATACTTGATGATCCACCTAAAGACCATAAGAAAACAATCTAGTTCGAACACTTGCAACGAGTGTTCCTCCTTTGACCGAATGGCATGACCGTTGACCGCATCGCTGGGCTCCTCCACGTCAGTTCCCTTTGCTGGATCGGACGATGTCTTGGATTTGAAGAAAGTGTTGGAATTAGTGGATGAATTCGTTCGAACGAAGATTGGAGTTCGGGAAAGACGTTCGATGTAATCATGGGTGAAGATTTTGGGGATTATGTGAAGGAAAGTTATGAAAAGTATGCTGGATATTTGAGCAAGGGTATCGATGGTGCCAGGATATTGAACGAAAAAGAGGCGAAGGAGGCTAGTTTCAATTTTGCTCGCCTCTTCAATCAATGGCTCAATGCTTTTAGGGAACTCAGCACTCGGTGCATATGAATGGTCCGCAGCCAGCATCCATCCAGCGAAACTCTCGCCAAAGGACTTCACTACTTTCCTTAATTAGGTTGCCAGTGAATACCTTTGACTCGCTCTTTATCTCTTCCCTTATTAGTTTACTAGCGCTGCTTTAATGAAGGCTTGTATAGTTCAGTATCCCTAACAGTTATCTATGTCTATTTCAACATCGACTCAGACTGGAATAATCTTTGCTAATCACTACATGAAACCCGACCTTTTACACTGGTGGACACACCAGGAACTCCAGCATGTTGAATGGTGACCTTCGAGCAATTGATTCATTAGACATATCTTTCATCACTGTCGATCTCAGAACCTTTAAGCAGACACTCCCTCTGACATGGCTAGACCTCCCACTGAGAACTAGTGTTCAAAATGTCCAGTTCTGGACCATGGTTTGAACCAACTTTCTCGGACTGGACCCAAAGTTCAGTCCAAAGTTCAAAGAAATTTTGGACCGGACTGAAGGTCCAGTTCGGGGTTCAAAAATTCTTCAGAACTGCTGAACACGTTCGAACGTGTTCGGATGTGTCCGAACCTATACTGCGAATACCACTGAAAATAGCTTATATAGTATGATAGACAGTGTGTTTGAGTGAATCTGCAAGAAAGATTTTTTCTAGTACTGCAAATGACACACTGAAGAGGCCCCCAAAATGTGTTGGGTACACATCTTGCAAGTAGTATCTGCATTTTTTGCAATTTGCAATTTCGCCCATAGTAAAAGCTACCTTTCTCTATCAAGGAGTTCCATAGTTGTTGTAGAAAAGACCGTGTCACTGTCATCTCAGCCTCAAAAAAATGTAACAAGATATTAGAGAAAATGATATTTTAAAAAAAAGTTCAAACACGTTTGAACTCTGGGTGAACCTGAACTGGACCTAAGCTCACCGAACATGGATTCCAGTCCAAAGTTCGGAAAAATTTTGGACTGGACTTAATGTTCAGTTCAGAGTTCAGAAAATCATTGCTTGAACCGGACTGAGAACACAACTATGAATAACATGGCAATCCGGAGAATAATTATAACGTTTCGTTCCATTCGGCAGTCACGGGTCACAGCCTTTCAAAAATGTCCGAAAAGTCACAGCTGTCAGCCCTCCTAGGTCACAGACCTCTCTGCCGAAATTTTTTCAAAGTGGGGAAACAGTACTTTTTTTTAATGAAAATTGTTTCCTACTCTTGTCCCGATATATAGCTACTATTAAAATGAAGGAAGCTATTCATCACAAAAGAAGACACTCGAACTCTGAAGACTGAGCCAATGAACTTAGGATTCCAAAGATTCTCACCTGTCACAACCTACCCAGAAGAGCATATTGGAACTCCACTCTCAAAGTGTACTTGGAAACTCTGGAAGCCTTCCTGTCTGCTATCGGAAATAAGTAGTAAGATCCAAACCCGGGTCCCGGAGACCCTAACAGCACAATGTATGCTACTAGCAGCTCACCTTTCGAAGAATATTCTTTGGAATTGAGAGAAAAGTTGTCGGGAAAAATCAATAATTAAAGGATGGCAAGTTCCAGAAGTGCCATGATCTTGGCCTGCAGGAAGTGTCAGCATTGATTTTTTTTCTCTTAATGATCTAGACTCTAGAGATACTTCTATTAGCATACAGGGTTCAAGTGGAGGAATTTCTATATCAGATTGCATAGGCCACATCAAAGTGGCCGATGGTTTGTTAATCAGGCGCAACAAGCTCCATGAAATGAGACCACGATTGGAATTTTTTGGTATTCCGTATATTTATAAAAACAGCTGTAATAGAGGCTCATCAGACTGAAGACAAATTATTTTGCAAATACCAGAACAATGGGTGGACTCGTATCTGCCACCATATATAACGGCCCACTTCTGACTGGTGTAGACAAATAGCTGCTTTGTAATTCATTTATATACAATAGACATTCTGCGTAAGTCAATTGAGAATCCACTATCTAGAAGTCAACCACTTTTGGATTCCTTAGCAGCAACGGGTGGCCTCGCCTCCAGCTCATTTGCTATATCTTTCTTTACCGGTGGAACAGTATTCTCCATGAATATAGCGACACATACTGCCAACAAGGTGACAAAAGCAAAGAGAAACCAGAAACCAGCCGCACGACCATCATAGCTTGTGGGTCCTCCATGATGTATCTCAACACTTGTCTGAATGGATGTGATGATAGCTGAACCTGTTGCGCAACCCAGGTTCAAGCAGCAGTTGAACAATGCGCCGACTACACCGGCAACGGTAGGAGGCGTGACTTTGAACACTGTTATGCTGTAGAGTACAAGCACGTTAGTCCATTGATATCTCGTTTAAATGAGGCATACTTTGCTGTTGTGAACGTAATTGTAACTCCAGTCGTTCCCAACACAAATCCCGGAAATACGAAGCCCCAGTATCTACTTTGAGAGTCAGCAAAGGGAAGCAGAACTGTCCCGACCATGGCAATAAACATGCCAGCGAGAATGACCCATTTCAGTCGGAAATTCTTCTGCCCAACATCGCTCACAACGAGAGCAAGTAGACCTGTCACATTGATCGGCAAGCTGGGAAGACAGTAGTTCAGCAAGATTTAAAGGGCGAAGAGCCAAACTTACAAGCGTATCGCTGTATTTACTGCTGACCAGCCATACACCTCCTGCCAGAGCCAAGAATAAAGCATCATCACAATTCCAAACCAAAGGAACGGAAGCAGAGCGGTCGCAATGAGAATTCCTAGGTTCTGATAACGCCACATACGCGGAGGGCTGGAAATATAAGTTTAGACACTCGTCACTACGAAGATATCATTGAAGTTATCACTGAAGTCACATACACAGCAGCAAATTCCTCGGGGATCGAGGCCTCCCAGACGAAGAATGCAATAATGAGCACGATTGCGATTATCAAATTCGCAATGACGCGCGCAGATCCCCAACCTGTTATGGACCCTGAAGTGACAGCGAACACAAATAGAATGAGAGCAACTGTATAAACCAGTGAGCTGTCGTAAAAGTTTGTTTAATTGGTTCTGGCAAACTTACTCGACAAAATGCCAACTCCAATTGGATCCAGCCGCTTAAATTTGTTCTGTCGCGAAGGCTCTTCGCTGACCTGCGCTTTGGGAACAAGTATCCATGAAAGTACAGCTATGGTTATGCCCGTGATTGCAATGACGTAGAAAACCCAAGGCCAGCTCGCAAATGCGACTATGATAGCACCAATAAAAAGGCCAATAACTAGATAACAATTGTCAGAATGGCTATCCGCTAACATTGAATGACTTGCCGTTTCCAAGAGCGGAGGTTCCAACAAAAATTGTGATTGCTTTCCCTTGTTGACTAGGATCCGGATACATTGTAACAACGAGCTGAAGTGCAGAAGGTACAGTAAGAGCAGCACCTGGTGGGTACTTCAGCTTTGCGGTGAGTCAATAGTGACCGGTACACACCTATGCCCATCAGTGCACGAATCACGATTAACGGAACTTGACTTCGTACGAATCCACCACCAAGCGCTGATAAACCCATGATAGAGGCACCAGAGATGAAAACATAGTCTGGATGTCGCTCCATTAGCATCCCTTCCTCAAGTGGTTGAAACGGAGGACATACTTGCATTGTAGACATCACTCAGTCTCCCACTCTGTGTAGTAAATCCGATAGCATCAGTCTCGGGATTAAGACGCAGACGCGCGCACTCACTGAAAGAAGGAACGCAGCAAAGGTGAGTTGGTATGCACTGAGTAACCACACGGAGTTTGCATTGGTGATGTCGAGTGAGTCGGAGATGCGTGGAATTGCAGAGAATAAAGAAGAATTGTTGAAAGTGTCCAGAAACTGCGCAAAGCAAAACACCGCCAGTAACAGGCTTTTACGTGCTGAAGAGAGGCCCGCAAGTCCGTTGGCGTCCTGTGTTGATGCTTCCATCCCAGAAGAAGGGGGATTTTGAGAAAGTTCAAGTCAAGACTACGGTCACCTATAATGAACCATTGGAACTCTAAGGGAGAAGCGTGTCTGCCGTGCATGATAAACTGAACCGAGTTCTCCACATTTGAACCGTTTCGACTGGAACTCTGTCCGACGTTGCTGATATACTTACCGCTGTCTGGTTTACTTCAAGTTGCCGGGTGAGGAGCTCCTTTGGCAGTTCGCTGATGAAACCCCTTAGTCTCCACCCCTTCGACTTCCACCAGAAGCGCTTCCATTTTCCTTACTCCTGATCTAATTGATGCCCGTGAATTTCACGATCACGGCGGAAGGTGGGTTTATTGCTTGTACGACTCTGACTTGCTCTTTGGGTAATTACCTGAGTTACGTCACGGTTTGTTGGCTTTTCGTAATCGTTCGGACAAATTGAGAAGACTGGAAGGTTTGAATAACCGTTCGGACAGCCTCCTCGGCAGAAGATCAGAGTTTGGACATCGGACATTGGTCAATCCTGCTTCTGCTGTGGACAAGCCTTCTCCATAACTACGTTTTTGTCCTTTAATCTAGGCTGTAGGGATCCGCCAACAAAGGAGCCAAAAACTTGACATTCAACATTATCCATTCTTACTTGAGCGTTGCACAAGCCAAAGATGTCTCCAAGTCCCTCTGAAGTAACGTCAAAGTACCTCGTACGCATGCTATTTTACTGAGCTCTAGGAGAAGTTATCATGTAATGCGATTGTCAGGTCACTGGAGCTTCAGGTTTTCTGGGATCATGGATCGTCCATCAGCTGCTCGAAGCAGGCCATTTTGTGAGAGGGTATATCTTCCCTGCTTGGAAATAAGGCCGTCAGACTCAAATGTCTTCATAGGACCGCAAGAGGGGCGAAAGTTGACGGTCTCAAGCATGCTTTCCAACAATACCACCGCTTTGAAGTTGCCACGATTTCTGACATATCGCAAGACGATATAACGGGGACGCTGAAAGGTAATTATAATAAGTATCCCTTCTTCTCAAGGACCAAGTTTCAAGATCGGACTGTCTTAGATATTGAATTCATTATTCATACTGCTGCACCGCTTCCAGGAAGAGCAGATTTGGACACTGCATTGAAGGTTGAGCAAGACTGGTACTTTATCTTAAGCTTCCTAATATCTTTTTACAGGTAACAGTTAATGGATCATTGAACGTTCTTAAGCATGCCGCAGCAGCGAACATACAAAATATCGTCGTTACTGGTTCTATCGGTTCATTTCCTACAAGCGGCCCATTTAATCCCGGCAGTGAGTCTCTTTCGAATATCACAACGTGCAGTTGATCATCGCATCCGACGCCCCAGCCTTTAACAACATTACGCTAGACGGGGCGCGTGCAGCAAAGAGCGACCCGTGGCTAACGTACTTCGTATCGAAAGCCAACGCAGAGAAAGCTATCCTTCGATTCTCGCAAATGTACCCTTATCTTAATATCACAATTAGTGGGTTCCAGCAAGTCTCAAATTTGTCGGTGAACTCAACATTTTCTATAGTCTCCCCCGGCCACCTTTTTGGTCCATTTGCCCCCGGTTTCGAAAAGCTTCTAGTCACTCAGCCGGACTATGGAAACATGTCAACCAATGGCTATATTGCTGCCATGATGGATGCTAATAATACGTTATGGCCCCCTAGCGCTGGGATCGTTGACGTACGAGACGCAGCAAGGGCCCACATTAACGCACTTTCGGCACCTCCGGCACCTCGCAAACGCTTCTTGTTGGTGACTCCGGAAAACTGCTCTTGGCGAGATGCTATTGACTTCATTTACGAGGAACGTCCGCACCTACGAGATCGTTTGTGCAATTCGAACAGTGCCCCTAAACATAGGTCACTCGCCACCGTAGCCGATCACAAGAGAGTGGAAAATGCTCTTAGTATGTCGCTCGACTCATATATCACATGGAAACAGACAGTGCTAGACTCAGTTGATGCCATTACGGCTATTGAAGAAGTTTGGGCAAGTAAAGGCTTTGTTTTCTCAGTCCCTACAAACGGACCAACGGCGATGTTGTAGTAGTATTTATAGTTGTTTGCAAACAGAATATAATTGCCTTTCTCATTACAGCTTGCAATGCTTATATATCACCTTACCACTGGCAAAGGCAAGTAATACAAAATACTTAATCGCTCTCCCCAAATAAGTACCCTAAGATTCCAGTACAACTCGCGCAACACGTCTCTGATGGGTATCCTGGAAGCCCATAGATGTTGAGTGAATGTACTGGAGTATTGACTATATAGTCACGGTGTATATACAAGTGCCCGGGTGTGTAAAGTCCGTGGAATAGTTTCCGGGGCGGTCTATCAATATAACACTATGTAACGGTCTGTATTTACCACTGTGAGTATGTAGGCTAACTATTTTGGGAACGCCGCCTTTCCTTTAACTGCCAGGACTGACCCGGACTTCCACTCCACAAAATCAGTTTCCTCGACAGATGGCTACAAATGTTTCTCAGCTTACACGAGGCACACTCAAAAAGGTAAATAGAGAATACTAGTATACCGAGGTATGCATTTTGTCTCTAGAATTGCCCGTGCCCTGGTGGGTAAAGGGCAACTGTACTGCAGCGCGAAAACTCATCTCATACAGAGTGTACAGTGGGCAGAAGTGTAGAGGTATCCTTCATGGTATGTGGACAGGACCAAGGGCACAACGGTGAGATGTCGAAGGGAGGAAAGATTTTACTTGAGGGCTTTTCCGGCTTGACTAATCACGATGACTGCATAAGTAGGCACGGGAGAAGCAAAACAGATATTAAATAGACCGCATTCGCAAAGAGAATTCTGAAAGCTCCAACAATACAAAACCCATTCAGTAAAGCTTAAAAAATGGCCAAATTTCTCTTTGCGAATGCGGTCTAATGCAAAAGGTGTTTGTGGGCCCTTGGGAACGATCGGGCAATTGACGCGGCGATCGGCGTTTTTACATGTACATATTGAAAACTTGCTCTTTTTGCAAACAGCTGTAAAATGGGAATGGTTCATTTCATCCCAATTCAGCTCGGTTGTGACCATCAAACTCTAAGTAAATATCTACATGAACAAAAAAGGTGACACGGCTCCGCAATATAATGCGCACGTCAAGCACACCTGTCGACCCTAAAGTTCCTCGACCTTTGTAGGGTACGACTTTCTACTTTTTGTATCAGCATCTCTTCCGTCCTAACATTCTTCAGGACCATGAGCCATATCGCAGATGCCGAGCTTTTTGAGCATTCCGAACGTGCCAGAGGCAAGATTGTCCTGGTTACAGGTATAGTACAGCCATGCTCTGCACTCATTACTCGCCGCTGATTCTGTGCAGGTGCCGCGAGTGGAATCGGGAAAGAAACAGCTCTCAAGTTTGCATCCTATGGGTTAGTGCTCGACAATCCCAGATTTGTCATCGTCGTTAACGGTCTCTCAACCTAGTGCAAAAGTAGTCTCCAGTGACATTAACATGTCTGGAGCTGAGAAGACTGCTGAACAGATACGGTCGAGCGGAGGGTTCGTAATCGCCCCTTTGCATCTTGCCAGAAAACTCACTTCCCACGCAGGGACGCTATAGCTTTCAAAGTCGATATTACCGTCTGGAACGAGGTCGTCGATATGTATGAGTTGACCATCAAACACTATGGTGCTGTTGACATTGTGGTATGCTACATCACCGTGTTCGTTCTTTTTGCGCTGAAGTTGAGCTCCAGGTTGCAAGTGCCGGCGTCACCCAGATCGGAGATTTCAGTAAGGTCGAGTTTGACGAGAAGGGAAGACCCAAGCCACCTGAGTTGATCACTCTTAACATTGACCTGATCGGTTCTATGTACAGTGAGTTACACGCTCTGACTGTTGATTCACTCTAACCTTGACGTGCATTTCAGCTGCTCATCTTGCTCAACACTATTTGCTGGTGAATAAGAAACCGGATGCCTTGAAGTCGTTGATCTTACTGGGATCAATTGGTGAGACTCTATTCGACTCGAACCTCCCGGGTACACACTCATTTTGGCATGTAAAGCATCCTGGTTGGGCATCCCAGACGGAGTTGTTTATTGTGCTGCGAAGTCAGCAGTCCTGGCAGTCATGCGTTCCCTGCACCCTCTTTTCGAGCAGCAAGGGATGCGAATTGCGGCTATCCATCCCTTCTATGTAGGCGAGTGCCCGGCGGTTTGTATTCGTACTGGGAAACTTAACATCAACCTAGATACCGGACCTATGTTTCCCTTGAGTGCGAAACTGTTGCTCGCAGGCGTACCAGTCACACCCGTATCTCGTGTGGCAGGTGCTATAGTCTATGCGGCCACCCACCCAGATGCGGCCACGAGCGGGTGCGCCTACATGCTACCAGACAATGGACCTGTCTTCAAGCTGCCTCGGGATGAATTCAAGCTGGGAGTTTATAAAGTGATCGACGAACGGTCGAATGCTCTCTTCAAGTTCGTATATCTGTCCATATTCGCTCTGGATTCCTCATTAACCTCTCGTTTTCAGGTCTTTGCGAGGCATTCAATTCGCTCAACAAGTAGTGGTTGATCTTGTACGCGCTCTTAAGACCCCGCTACTCACTTGCATCACAGCAGCAGGGGTGGCTTGGTTAGCCTGGAACTACGAGAAGGTTCTCCACTTGGTGGGCGATCATTAGGTAACAGACCTTGTGATATTTTAGAGTGCACACGCCGATGTCTTTGCTATGCGACATGAACGCTTCAAGAGTAAACATTTCTTCGATTACCCTTCAGCACGATTCTTTTGCTTGTTCAAGTTACCAAGAAATTCTTCACATGTAATTTACATAACGTCATCCGCAATGTGATCCTTTGTGACCTTGTTTTGAGGAGGGGAAGGACTCGGCAACAGGGATCCATTCAGGATATGGCCGGGTTGCACGCAACACGCAAGGCATCCATGCGTGTCGTGCAGACTTAATCGCAGTGGAGCTGGGATATCAACCTGGAGGGGTTGAGTCGGACAACACCACGATCAAACCCGAGTTGTTCACATGAGTGTCGAGGACAAACTGTCTATGAATCAATAAATTTCTAAGCATATGAGATCAAGGGCGGGATGGGGAAAGTATGATAGGTCGGCTGAGTCCTCTCCCCCTGTCATATTTGGATAATCCAAGATCACATGTTCCTTGATAAGATTGTTAGGAGAGGATTAAGTTCAAGGCGCCGGCATGCGGCAGAGCCCGCTACTCGGCCAAGTCCTGCGTCGAGATTTTTTCGTTTATATATGTACAGCTAGTATTATGAGAAACTACGTATTGGGTTGGTCTTGCGTGATAGGTGCAGCAGGATAGTGGTAACAAAGTCAACAATAAAGCACATCAGTAATTTAGCAAGTTTATAGAATGGTATAGCACAGTATAGAGTACATAGCTCTATGTTCTCTATGTTGGCTTGGGATACATAGAGGAAGGGGAGTATGCATTTCTCTATACTTCATTTGAATCCTATACATCACTTACATCCTATATTTTTCTATACACATCCTTACAGTTGTTTGAAAAAACATGTGAGATTTCACATGCACAAAGAATTGTATATTTTTTATCAGCTCAAATCCTGGACAAAAATATAATCTCCAAGTGAAAAAGTGGTCTGTGAAATATGACTTGGGAATATCTGACCCAGAAAAACAATTGAATACGCTAATGATCAATTGACATTGTGAGGTCGGGAATTTTTATTGGTCAATCGGCAATTGTATGCCTGGGAATTGGTAATGTACCACTGTGGACTACAGACCGGGTGAAATCAACCCGTATATTCACCCCATAAAGTGAGTCAAAACCAAGTTAAAAGGGGGGGGATAACAGGGTTGATAACAGGTGATTGTAACTAGTAGACTGGGTAGCTAACTCCGGGTTAAACTGTCTGCAAAAAACCAGTTTTTCCCCCTGTATCTAATCCACGAGAATAACCCGGTTCACATTTAAAGGGTTACTTTCAGGTTAAAAACTGGTGATTTTGACATGTTTACTGGATCATTACCGGGGTAAATGAAGAAGGGCAAAAAATATTATTATTATTATTTGATACAGGGATCTCACTAGCTAGTGTACTCTATGGGGCTTGTATATTAGTGGATATCTTCCTCCAGCCTATGTGCTGCCAATTGGAATCTAGGGTTATAAAATAATCAGTAAAGAGGAACCGAACTCGGGATTGCCTAACACGCACCGCTATCACCAGAGAATGGGGAATCCAAGGCCAACATCATCGACAACCTGTAAATACAATGTCATAAATGAGCTGCAGGAATTATATAGAACAAATATTGACACACCAAGTTGGTTCCAATATCTCATTGTCGAGCTTGATCAGTCTTTGCATTGAAGGGCTTGTTGTCAACGAGTATATGTGGCCTTGCAGTGGAACTATGTACTAGACCCAAGTGGCCAAGTGGTCAGTCCATTGTTAGACAAAACATGCTTTTATTGACGCACCAATAGATTGCCATTCTTATGATTTGCCTTCAAGTTCGTGGTGAGGAATATGGGTGATGAGAGTTATGGAAGAAAAGACAACGCGGGTCATGACTTTGGTTGGACTTCGGATAAATTGGGACAGATTTGTAATACGGCCCGAGCCAAGCCTGAGCTGTGGCCGCTTCCACCAAGAACTTGCTCTCGACAAAGTTCGACCAACATACTGCTGCTTTGGTCACCAAAAGACTGAGTAGCTTACGAAGATAGTAATTTGGCTGTAAATGTTCCTTCATTACGAAGGGGTGATATTCACTCTGTGACACCCCGGAGACTGAGTTAACCAAAACGGGTGAAAATCTTTGGCATTTTCAGCTGGGTGATTTTAACCCTGTTTTAGAGCTTTTACAAGTTCTCTCGATAACAGGGTCAAATTCACCAGTTTCTACTCAAAAACAGAATCACCCGTTTCCATCCTGGTAAATGGGTGAAGGGGGGTTTTCACCCGGCAATTAGGGTGACTCTAACCCCGTATAGGGTCCATAGTGTGTCCACACATCCGCTAATTGTCAAAGTCCAATGTTACTTGGTTCAAAAGCCAATCCTTAGTTGTCACGACCTGACCTAAAAGCAATACACCC
>ML179522.1:0-56211 GCA_004369135.1 Dendrothele bispora CBS 962.96
ACCAATATATCCGCCGAGCGGATTGATGGCCGGAAAGTCAGACAGAAAGTAGCTAAAGACTGTCACTAAGTAGCTAAAAGTGCCATATGATTTCTCCTTTTCGCTAGCAATTTTACACCGTCAATTTCCCGAATTATAATTACTATGCAGGCATTCCTCAAGTTGAAATTTGTTATAGTACTTACCCTAACTTTAGGTATGTCGGTTACTTTGACTCGAGCCTACTATGACTCAAGCTAAGTTCTAGTTCTGGCAGCTAGTCCCAACAACATAGAACTTGATGAGTCTCATTCTATCGGGGTTTTCAGCAAGCTGTGCTCGTGAGTACTATCTATGAATTTATATGCCAAAGCCAAAACTATTGACATATGTTTTCACGCTGTGAATTATACATGGTTGCAAAATGGCTTTATGGACTTCGATTTTATCGCTCCTTATCCTTCAATACCCACAGTCTACTCTTCTTTTTCAGACACCAGAATACCCGGAGCCAGAGCCGGAGTAGTATGACTTGATGACTTGAAGGAAACGCAAGCAACTTTCAAAGAAAGGGACGAAATTCAACTCTAAGTAGACTAGATTACTAGGTCACAGTCAGTATCACATGGACTATTTTCTGAACAGAATCGGAGTTCTGTAATATCTTTATCTATGTAGATAACAGGAAAACGAGTACCAAGATGCGCACGGATCGCTTGTCCTTCAATACATAGACACGAGCCGAAAGGAGGTCAGCACTGCTAAACACCAACTTTCCACGAGATTTAAGGAAATTCGACTCGAAACTTATATGGATCGATGGTTCTGGTCAATAGTTCTGCAAAACGGGTTTGATCTAATCGTTCTTATGCTCCAAGTACACCGTGACAGCGGAGTCAGTGTGTGTCGGCTTGACTGTTTTCTCTTCTTTCTCATCGGTGATCAAAGCTGCGAGTCGTACAAAAAGAATATTGAAAAGAGCTACACCGTGAACCCAGAAAAGATGATTGAAAGAGCCCATAAGAAATTCATCAGTATTGCTGCTCTCACATAATTACTCTCAGTATCTCCAAAACTCCTGATACTACCATTACTACATGCCCTAGTTTAATGCTTCCGCGATCGAATCCTCGCTCGTTGTACTGCTCTCTTTCACCACATCTGAGAGCCTAGGCAGGGTCGATTGAGGATCCTGCCAGTGTGTCACCGTCAACGTGTACACTGCCAACGGATCTCCGAGAAATTGGTTTCCCTTCCAATCATGGTCACGGAGTTTCCTCCTCAGGTCGCATGAGAGTCCGATCTCATCTGAGGAGGAGGAGGAAAGTTGGGTAATGGCGTTGGGGTCGGTCAGTTCAGACTTCGTAGAAGTAGACGGGAGAAACGTGCGAGGTTTCAAAGTGCCAGGAGTCACCGTTGGATATTAGAGTGCCTATATGCGCCATATAATGATGAGAAAAAAGGAGGAACGTAAAAAAAAGTTCACTAGTAGACAAAGTTGAGGTTATACAGCACTTGAGGTGATGCGTTTTTCTGAATTTGTGAGAGTCCCCGCCAGCGAGAAGTGAGCAAAAAGGGGAATACTTAATCAACATGAAAAGATCTTAGAGGCCGAGGTGACCACAAAGGCAGAGATGGCCACATTCCCCAGTCCTCGGGTTACTCGATGACATTGGATCACCGCTTGGAGATAGACAAGCTTGATTGGATTACTTCCTCCACATGAAAGATCGAGTCGATATATTGCTTGGTGTGAATAGAGTTTGCACAATAACTAACAACGGCCCTTGTATTGCGCATCGATGGACACTGTCTTTCAAACCGTAGAAGAATGATGATGGTCGAGACCGGGTGGAAGATAAATAACACCAAACATCGCCTCGCGTCAGTCCCTTACTTCCACTCAACACATTTTTAGGCTTATAAAAATGGCGCTGCACCGCCCAGATTTCTCCAGAGCCCTCTGGCTTTTCTCTGACGACCCCTACTCTCCCTCTTTGACGCGTTCTTACCTATTTCAAACGACTTTTTGGTACGTTCTTATCTCCGCTCCGTACATTTGGAAATACTGACGTATCGAGCTTACTGTTCTTTTGTCCATACAGTTATTCCTCATCGCAGAGCGACATTTATCAACGACTTTTTACGAACATAGTAATCTTCCTGTAGCCTTATTCCGACTGTACACCATGTCCTTCACCACCTCTACAACTTTGACCCAACTCATCAACTTCCTCACTCGTCCTCTCATCCTTACGCATCCCGCTATCACCATGGCTCATCTCCAACTAGTACTTCAAGCCAATCTATCTTCTTTTCTACCTTTCACCCCCGTTGCGGATGCTAGTCTTGCCGACAACAAGGACCAAAAACTTGACTTGTCTCCGTTCACTCTTCATCTCTCACCTCGCACTCTCCCGATTCCGCCTATCTACGCTGGCTGTCTCTCTTCCGGTATTTCTTGGGAAGAATGGATAAGGGTGCTTACTGCTGGTTTGGGAAACGATGTGTATGTTTTTGTTATGGAAGGATGCATACGTGTCGGTGTCCCGAAGATGGACATCAAAAAAGGAGAACAAGGTCTGGATATGATTCAGCTGCGGAGAGAACAGGAAGAGAAGAAATCAGAGGTGCGTCTTTTTTTCCCTTCCTTTTTCACGTTCCCCTTGCTGTTGCATCGTAGAACCATTTGTCCAATGGTTTTTTCTTTTTTCTTTCCTTTTAGCCCTCACCAATCGCCTTGAAACTCCGAGCTACACTCAGCTACGTTCACGCTCGCAAGGCCGCCGCACGAACCTCTGTCCCTTCCACTACTACTTCTATTAGGACCCATTCTTTGTCTCCCGACTCGACTGTAGACTCTCCTTCCTCCTCAACCTTTTCTGACGCAGACTACGATTCCGACAACGAGCCTACCGTTTCTTCCTCTTACTCTGCCATCTCCAAGTTCTCTTCTCGTTCCTCCGGGTCCATGAAGTCGGTCTCTACTATCTGTTTGGACGTTACCAACGACAACAAGAACAAGAACAACGACCGAGTGTTTTACCGTCGTCCTGGTGCTTCTACTACCAGAACACCTGCTGCTGCTGCTGTTCCTGTTGTCTCTTGTCAACGTGCTCCCCGTCTCACCACCTCCAAGACGACTGCTCCTCGTAACAAAGCCGAGTCTCACAAACCTCAGTCAACTCCTACTACTCCCAAGACTCTCGCTCCGAAATCGAGATACATGTATAAAGGAGGAGAGACGGGAGTCGTTCCCGGTGGTGTGATGTTAGGCTCTCCTTCTACTGCTATGTCTACTACTACGACTACTGCTCTTCGTGCTAGAGGTCCTAAAGGTACGAAGGAGGGTTCTTGGCGAGCGTCGTCGAAGGGAACAAAGAAGGATGCTTCTGCTGCTGCTGTTTCTGAGAATTGGAGGAGGCGAGTTTGAGGGACTCGATCTTTCCCCTCCCTGTCTCTGGGCTCTCTCTGTCTCTTGTGACTTGAGGGGTACGAGGGGGGGGGAAGGGTTCGGTTATGATTTTAAACGAAACGAAACTATTTGAAACGCCTTTCTTTGGACGCTCTCACAGGACTTTTGATTTAAACCGCTGGGATGCGTGGACTTTTGGTCTTTCTTTCAACATTTTTTTGGACCGCCCCTGACAACTAAATGAACAAACGAAAAACTATATAAATCCTTCAGCTAATAACCTGAACTTTCTCTCTTGTTTTACCTCGCTTTTGTATTTTCTAGAACACTGTCTTTTGTATCATAGCAAACAACTCCCCTCCCTCCCTCACACACACACACACTGTGACTTTTCTTGATGCTATTTTCTTGTTGCACCTCTGTTATCAAAGCACTTTTACTAGAACTCGTGTATCTAACCTCTGGAATGCAACTGACAAATTAAAAATATGGCTGTGTTCAGCGCTTATATCTTTCATTTCGTTTTCGTGTCCGTAATCATTGTTCGGGATTTGGATTTTTAATGTAAGTAAGTATAGTGGTGATGATCATGGAAGGCTCGATCATGAGTGTAGCTTTCTGGGGGCTCCTGATCATCATTGTTCCATTGGGCAGAAGGCTTGATCATGAAGGTATTGGTTGTTATATATATACTGTTTCTTTGCGTATCTTCTCGTGGGGTTCGGGTGGCTTTCAGAAGTTCTTGATAATCATTGCGATGTGTAGGTTTTTGAGAAACTTACGGACTCTCCAGATCTAGTACGGGGTTTTCGTTGATACTGTTCTTATTTCCATTGTGACCTGGACTTTCAAGGCACGTCGAAGCTTGAATATGTGTTTCTTTGAGTTTCTTTATAGTAGTTCCCAATTCAAGTTCTCTTAGGTGTGTCTGTTTTTTTCCCTAGTAAGTATATATTTAGATCTAGATCTACTAACTTAATTTCAGCTATGTACACTCCTCAGGTCCCCGCTTCGACCGACTCTTCCACTTAAATATAAGTGACCGTGATCAAAGTCTTGCCGCAGTGTTTTTTTTTTCAAGGCCGCGGTAATGCTTTTCATCATTTCAAGTTCTCGAGTTCTTCTTCCATGTATTAGAAGTCAAACGGTTTTTTTTTAGTCTTTTTCTCCTTTAATGTTCGAGTTGCTTAACTTGAAGTTTTTGTCTATTCTAAAGTGCTCGAGATTCGGTAAGAGACCGCGTTTGCTGCGATATATATCAGCGTTTTTATTACATTAGAAACATTTCAAACCTATTTAGGGCCCGCTCCGAAAAAGGTGGCGCTTTGGCCATCACCAAGGTCCCTAAACACCAGCCCATACATGACACATCCGGATTAGAACCTAAGAGCCTATCTGACAGATGCAATGCATAACGCACCCACCTAACCCATGATCTGTTTTCGTGTCTCGACGTGTCAAAATAAGACCTACTGTAGTATTTTCGTTGTAACGGAGGATGTAGTACAGCTGAGTTACATATGCTTCTCACATAGATTCGATCTGTTTTTCCATTCTTCTTTACGCTCCATTTTTATATCTTCTAGCAAATGCGGTCTAATGAAGGTTTTTTTTTAACTTTGGATATCGATTAGGTATGAATTATGGTACTTCGATTCGAAGACCGGTTGACTGATCCCTTAGATGACTGGTCACCATTCGTTCTCGTGCTGGTTCTGATTATGAGAGTTATCTAACTAACTTTGGCTGCTTATGCTCTTGCAGTTATCAAAGCGCCTGTCGTTGTCTCACGCCATTTGGCCACTATATTCTATCCCTTACGAGTATGGTTGTTTGATCCTACTGTAATTACCGAAAAAATACCATACCATATGAACTTGTTTGACCTCCAAATGTCAGGGAATGGTGGAACTACAGATACTATGGAGAGAGCTAAGTAAAAAAAATGGTGAGATATCGATGCTTGCATAGAATGTATCCACTCAGGTGGCGCCTAAGTAAGTCTTCATCGTTTCTCACTGACTGGAAATGAAAAATCCAGCGTCTAATACAATCTTCCATTTGGTCTGTATCTGATTCATCTAATCGATCTATTCATACTCACCTAGTGAGATAAGTCACCGTCAAATGACAGCCAAGACATGTGTCGTTGATCACACCAGTATCATATATTCGTAACCTCGGGTATGCTACTCGTTTGTTCCCCTCCCACAACCCTCCCATTGCCTACAACTGCGCAAAAAAATCATTTTTATCCATCTGGCCTTCGAGTAAACACTCCAGCCCACACCGACAATTTGTGTTCTTACTATCAGGTCTGTAGTCTATCCATCTGCCCTCCCCCCATTCCCTTCTCCTACGGCCCAGGAAATAATCAATTTCTAGTGTTCACTTGTTTAAGAGAACATTCCTCAGTCTACACTTCCAGCTTGGATTTCCGTCACGAGGTACGTATCCTGCCAGTCCCTCCGCACTCTGACTACCTACTAATTGATCAATACACGCCTACAGCTTACATTCCTACAGCAGGTAAGTACCTGTTCTCTTTACCTTACCCCTAAACCATCCCTTTTCCTACAACGACGAAAATAAGTGATAAATTCTAATGATTTCCTGAACAGACTTTTGAGTAAAAATTATATCTCCGTTGCCTTTCATTATCAGGTCCTGCTCTCAGCATCGGGTGTGTAAGCCATCCTCTCCCCCCAACTCCGACCACTTTCATAACGTTACGATGTTTTAGTAATTTTTTCATTTTTCCTATCCAGCTGTCAAGTAAATATCCAAAAGCTCAGTTCCACAGCTTGCGTTATTGCCATTAGGTATGTAGCTCAATCCTATATCCTCCATGTCCCCTACAACCATAAATCAATTTTAATTTTTTGACAGGTTTTCGAGTCAACATCCTACTCCTCTAATCATACCTAAGGCTTGTATTGGAACCATCAAGTATGAGTCCCGTCCCATTTCCCTACCTCCGGCATTCCTCCACTGCAACTACGAGATGAATGATTAATTTTTTTATTTTCTGCAGCTGTCAAGTAAACGTCCATTTCACACACCATGCGTCTTCTTAACACCAAAACTCTCGAGGTCAAAGAATTGGAACAATGATGTATAGCTGCACATCTAGGTGCTTCCCGGAAGCCGGCGTTCAGTTCTTGGACCTTGTCCGGTTTAATAGACTCCTCCTCCTCCTCCTCCCCGACAATATTCCCATTTACGCTATTCTTTCACACACTTGGGAAAAGGAGGAGGTTGAGTTGAAAGACATTCAGGATTGTCAAGAACTCCAGGAAATCCAGGAATGTCAGAGTTTTGAGGAGGCTAAGCACAGGGCGGGCTGGAAGAAAGCAGGCTGGTGCAAAATATGGAATGCTTGCAACTATGCTCAACGATACAAATTCCAGTGGATCTGGATCGATACTTGTTGCATTGACAAGTCTAGTAGCGCTGAGCTATCTGAAGCGCTCAACTCGATGTATAAATATTACGGAGAGGGTCGTGTATGCATCGCATACTTGAGTGATGTTTCAGATGGGAGGAGTATGACAGGTTTGGAGCAATTCAAGAAGAGTCGATGGTTCGAACGGGGCTGGACCCTTCAGGAGCTGATTGCGCCTCGTCACATGGTCTTTTTAGATCAAAGATGGAACATGATTGGAACTCGATATAGCATGCGGCATATTGTGTCTGAAGTGACTTCAATTCCAGTTAAGGTTTTTGAGGGGTGGTCCGTGGTAGAAAACTACAGCATTGCTCAGAGAATGTCATGGGCTGTATACAGAAAAACAACACGAGAAGAAGACATGGCATACTGTCTTATGGGACTTTTTGGGGTGAACATGCCACCAATCTATGGGGAGGGAGGAGCAAAAGCCTTTATGCGATTGCAACTGGAGATTATCAAATACTCGGATGATCAAAGTATCTTTGCCTGGGTCGCATCGGAGGACTATCAGCGGGACAGAGGATTGTTAGCTAGTTCACCTTCAGAATTTGCATCTTCGGGTAAAATTTGCAAGTCTGACTCGGAAGATCTTGGTGAGAAATCATCATTTTCGTTCAGCAACAACGGTATCCGTATCCATCTTCACCTGCATCCTCTACCGGATATAGAAAAAGGCCTATTTTTTGCATCGCTGCATTGCCGGGACGCTAACGATGTTATTGGTATTTACCTTCGAAAAGATAAACATCGCTATGTTCGATGGTGTCCGCATTTTCCACTACACCGCACAGGCAAACTCGTGGGAAAATTACAGGAAGTCGTGGTGAAGGAGAGCGCAATCCCTCGACAGTGGCCCAAACATGAGGATATCCCAATTGAATTCACACTTGATTCCGAACTCACCCTTCTCGGCGAGGTTGACGAGGACGGCATGTGCAGTATACGGTCGTTCTCGTTGCCTCATGGTTCATTTCCCACATTCAGACTCAAGACCAAAAACGGAAATGAATTTGACATCGGACTCGCGAATGTCCATTATGATGTTATTCCTCTCGTACTCGTCATTGATCGTGTTCTCCCTCCTCTTCGAGACAGCTACCTGTTGCCTATCGACAACGGAAATGGCTTGGCTTCTTGTTCCGTATATAAAACGGGAGACTCTCTAAACCAAAGCAACATCGAAATCAATTACATTCCCTCATCCAGTCCCAAGTTTGAGTATCACTATCACATAAACAAATTCCGATACACGTCACCTGCCCCAAGCTCAGCCGCTCTCAATTTCACACACACTTGTCCCTTCTGGTTCCGCTCGCCTGACTCAGTTTACCCATCGAATCTGAGTCCTCGTTGGAAACGTTTTCCGAAAGCAAATGGATATGTATCGATCTCATACCCCGGCAAAGAATGTGACATACATTATGTGTTTGAATACAGAATATCTGGCGAAAGCGTTTATATAACATTGGGCCTGCGTACCGTCTCGGAGCGTCGCATACCTTGGATCGATATCTGGATATCCGATAAGAAGATTTCCGATGTATGGGAATCTTATCAACATTCGGGCTCAAGATATGACCGCCGACAGCAAAGCAGATCAACAGCCACACTCTATCATGGCACGACCATTACTCTCACTGTGGAGGAGAAGACGGTGTTAGGTGCTCCTTTGTATCATGTTGTATGTTCCCGGGAATCTCAGAAGAAGTCTCATCGAAGGTGAGATAGAGAATGGAGAAGGGAAGGGTTGAGTCGCATATGATGGCTGCAGCATTGCTGTAAACTGGGTGGAGGGGACAGTGGTCTTCTTTTTAGCAGAGGTAGAATACGTACATAACCCAGAACTGTCTCTCGAAAAAAATATGCATTACTATTGGATGAATTAAACTTAGAGCGAGTAAAAAAGTGGAACGGCGGAAGGAGAGACTGGCAAATTTAGCAATCAGATACACCGGAATACGTAGAAAGCTCATGGAGGGAAGGGTAAAGGGGGCTATATTTTTGAAAGCAGGCGCCACCAAAAAAGGAGAACATGAGCATAGTGGTATAAACTGTCGGGATATGGCATAGAAGGTGTTCACATCAATGTAAAAATGAAAATGAGAAATACATACGTCGTCTCAAGGTAGAAGGGTCACGATTATTGTTGTTTAATCCAAGCAGGTTTGATTCCTCAAATTGAATGTCATTGTTAACATAGAACCAGTGATGAGCTCAGTAAGAGAACAGCAGAGAGAACATCAATAAAGTGAACATTACAATTTGTCTAACTCCTTGTCGCTGACAGTGGTAGCAGCCTGATCAGAAGAAGTAGATATGTGTGCAGTCACATCAGAGGACAGGAGATGCGAAGACATTGTGTGTGGATGATGAACCAAGGATCGAGGTAATTTTGGATGGCAAAAGGACAAGCAGAGACGGGTGCCACTTGTTACACTCCATGCTGGTGGTCGAAGGTAGGACAGTGGTGGGTTGCTTGAACTTGGTCAAGTTGTACCAGGAAAAATGTACCCCCGTAACTGGGACATGCAATGTCAGACTCAACTACCAATAATGGGACACTGTTCCAATACCTAAGTACACCTGACACTATTTTTTGGATAGTTGAAACCAAGTATATTAATCTCATATACACTTATATTTTCACTACAATAGAAGAAGTGCTCAAACAAAAATACATGCATCACTGAATGTAGCATATACAGTTTCTTGTTTCATATCCCCTGCATCTATTTACCAATGACTCCCAAAGAGCCTATAAAAAGGCAATATTTGCATAGTGCAAATTAGTTGTCTGTTGGTTATTGATTTTATACACACCAAATTCACAGGTTGGTCTATTTACTTATTATCAGGCCTCATGTATACTTAAAATCAAGTCAAATAATTTATACATAAATACTATGAATGTACAAGGATAAAATTTTTAACAGATTGAGCTTGAGCTAGAGAAAATATAAAAAATTAAAATGCATCAAACAAGGATTGAACCCTCAACTGTCATGCATGTCACACATCGTCACAGTCATGGCATACAATGGGTGAGTCATGTGCCAAGTGACCATGAGGTCAGACATGAGGCCAAAAACTCATGTGCCAATACAGGTGCCTGACCAACTGTGTTTATGGCAGTTGCATGTCGACTGCCCTGGTGATTGCTCCTGGTGATATACAAGCACGAGTGTGCATGACTCTGGTTGGGTTTACAATTTGTGTTTATACTAATTTCTCTTACCAAGCAAGCTGAAGCTTGTATGTATTAAATTGCAAGCACTTGTATTGAACTGCTTTTTTTGGCAAAATGTTACTAATGTCAATATTTATTCAAGACAGCAGATTAATTCTTGGAAAGACAAGCTATGCTTGCCTGTTCCTATGGCGTGGGGAGGGCACATTATGTTTATATGACTTTCTTCCAAATTTCTCAATGATTTACTTTCAAAATACTTATTATTTTTTGCAAAAAAGTGAGAAAACATGCGTCAGCAAAATTGTTTTTATGTTTTATGCTCATCAAACTATAACAGCCCGTATCTCAACAACTACTCAGTTCCACAATAGTGTGTGGATATTGCCAGGACCAGAAAAATCCCCCCTATAATCCTGTATACTTGAATCTTTTTGAAACAATGTTGTTTCCACAAGTAGATGTGGGCCATCGCTTCACGTGGCAAATACGAGGCCCAGTTCGGAAAAACTGAGGGCGTTTATCAATGATTCAAGCGCCCTCGTGTTTTGCCAATACTAAATGGGGTAAGTATCTGGGAACTTCTGTGGTCAAGTTTAGTAAGGACGAGTCCCTAAAGGGCCTCGTAGTTCTATGTCTAAATAAAGCATATCTTAATGTCACTGCAGATTACCATAAAATAAACATGTATTCCACCCAAAAAAGTCAATGGGATTGTTGGGGCAATTATTCTGGTTTTGGCAACACTTAGGGGATAGTGTAGAACAGGATATTCATTGGGATACAGGCTGATTTAGGTTGACAAGAGTAAATTTTGCAAGAAACCTCCCTGAAACATGGATTCACTCATATTCTTTTAATCATGAATCAATCAACAAAATTCCCCCAACATTGCTATAAGCTTTGTTTGCCTGGAATACACATTTATTTTATAGTAATCTATAGTGACATTAAGATATACTTTATTTGGACATAGAATGGAAACAACATATATTTCAAAAAAATTCAAGTATACAGGATTTTAGGGGCAGTTTTTTGGTCATGGCAGTATCCACTCACTATTGTGGAACTGAATAGTTGTCAAGATATGAGCTGTTGAAGGTTGATGAGCATACAATATAAAACAATTTTGCCGACGCACGTTTTCTCACTTTTTTGCAAACAATAATATATGAAACATGATAAAAATGAAGGAAAAGGGCCGTCGCTTCGCGCAGCATGTACGAGGCCTAATTAGCCGTGCAATTCCAAGGTCAGGTGCCACCGGTAGCTGGTTGGTGGTTGGACTGGTCACTTGACTTTGAGCGCCAAAAGCGGCAATCATGTCTATCCGGAGATATGTCCCAACAACAACACAGCCACCTGCGCGAGTCAAGGTTAGTAAGGACGAGTCCTCCTAAAGTCGGCCTCGTAACTGAGTAAAAAAATGGCCATTTTTAAGCTTTAATAATGGGTTTTAGATTCTTGGCTTGGAGTTTCTATTTTTCCCATTGCAGGTGCAGTTTAAGTTTGATAATAACATTTTTATATATAAACTCTTCAATAGAGTGCATTCACAAAGAGAAATCTGGCCATTTTTAAGCTTTACTGAATGTGTTTTGTATTGTTGGAGCTTTCAGAATTCTCTCTGTGAATGGAAATACTATACTTATTGATAGTTTTACAATTTTCATTTTCTCAAAGTAGATCCAAATTAGCTTATAATCATGAATTGCTTTCTGACGTAGTGGCACTTACCTTCAGGAAATAGAACCTCTATTCTCTGAGCAGATGTAAACTGTGAGAATACTAACTTTTCTAAAATAAAGAAAAGCTCAAATGCTCAGTAGATCATAAATATTTTTCCAGGCCAGTACACCATTCAATATGGTTGTGGACATCTGGGTCTATCATCATTTAAATGTAATTGTTCGGGAACTCCTTTTTGTGTAAGAATTTTGAGAACTGTTCTGCCGTGTTTTGTTTATAGAAAAAAAAAATGATACAAGAAATACAGTTTTCTATTTTTGGTCCATAGCTGATTGTCCATCGATCGATCCGTACTCACCTCATGACCAGCTCTTCACAGTATTTAAGTCGACTGGTAGGCAATACATGTGTGGATCGCACCAACACCTCGTGTTTGTATTGTCAGGTACATTAGCTCGTCTCTTCCCCTCCTCTTCCTTACCCATCGCCTACGACTGTGAAAACTATCGATTGTTCTCTGTCTAGCCTTCGAGTAAACATTCTAGCCCACACCTACAGCTTGTGTCCTCACTTTCAGGTATGTAGCTCGTCGTTTTGCCCTCCCCATGCTCCCCTCTCCTACGGCTGTGAAAATGATTTTGATATTTATTTGTCTAGTGTTCACTTGTTCAAGAAAACATTTTTCACTCTAACCTTACAGCTCGTGTTTCCATCACGAAGTACGTATCTTGAGGGTCCCTTCGTCCTCTGAGTGCTGAATAATTGATCAACGTTTTCTGTCCAGCTTTCGAGTGAACGTCACACTATAAGTCCACACCACCTACAACTAAAATCCTACCATCAGGTAAGTACCTGATCCCTTTGCGGTACCCCATACCTTTGCCGACAGCTGTGAAAACGATTGATTTTCTTCTGTATAGTCTTCGAGTAAAAATCCTATCGAGTAAACATCATATCGAGTAAACATCATATCGAGTAAACATCCTAGCCCACACCGACAGCTTGCGCTCATACTATTTGGGTAGGTACCGGTAGCCTGTCCTTTTGCCCTACGGCTGTGAGAATAACCTATTAATTTCATTTTTTTTCTTTTTTAAGTGTTCGCTTGTTCGAGTAAACATCCTTCGGTCTACTTGTCACTTACACCTTGTGTTTCCGTCACGAGGTATGTATCCCGAGAGTCGCTCCGTCCTTTGATCACCAAATAATTAATCAAAATTTTCTGTGCAGCTTTTGACTCTTAAACATCAGACTATAAGCTCACACCACCTGCAGCACACATCTTTACCACCGGGTAAGTACCTAATCCATTTGCTTTACTCCATCCCTTTCCCTACAATCATGAAAAAAAGTGATTGATTTCAATTATTTTTTTGAACAGGTTTGCGAGGCCAGATTCTACTTTTTTTGCCCTCAACTACAGCTTGTGTTCTTATTACCGGGTGTGTAGGTCATTTTTTCCTCCCAACCCCATTCCTAAAACGGCGTTGCTTTTATTAACTTTTTGATTTTTCTTATCCAGCTTTCGAATAAATATTCAAGAGCCCACATCTACATCTTGCGCGTTACTACTATCAGGTGTGTAGCTCAAGCTTTCCCCTGCCCTTCCCCTTACAACCATAAAAAGGTCCACGTGATTAATTTTAATGTTACTTGACAGGTTTTCGAATAAAGATCAGACTAAAGATCCAGACGTACAGCTCGCATTCATACTATCAGGTAGATAAGTCGTTCCTTCCCCTACTCAGGCATTCCTTCACAAATCCAATTACAAGATAATTGATTAATTTTTTTATATTTCCTTCAGGGTTCGAGTAAAGATTCTATCCACGTACCATGCGTCTTCTTAACACCAAAACCCTGGAGGTCAAAGAATTCCTCACAGATACTCCCACCTATGCTATCCTTTCGCACACCTGGGAAAAGGAGGAGGTCGTGTTGAAAGACATTCAGGACTGCGAAGAACTCGAGGGGATCCAGGAATGTCAGAATTTCGAGGAGGCTAAGCGCAGAGCGGGCTGGAAGAAAGCAGGCTGGAGCAAAATATGGAACGCTTGCAAGTATGCTCGACAATACAAATTCGAATGGATTTGGATCGATACTTGCTGCATCGACAAGTCTAGTAGCGCGGAATTATCTGAAGCGCTCAACTCGATGTACAAATATTACGGAGAGGGTCGTGTATGCATTGCATACTTGAGTGATGTTTTGAACGGGAAGAGTATGACGGGCTTGGAGAAATTCAAGAAGAGTCGATGGTTCGAGCGGGGCTGGACCCTTCAGGAGCTAATTGCTCCCCGTTTCATGGTGTTTTTGGATCAGGAATGGAACTCGATTGGCACTCGATATGGCATGCGGCATATTGTGTCTGAAGTGACTTCTATTCCAGTTGGTGTTTTTGAGGGAGAATGGGGCAGGTATGGGAGAGAGCTAGAAGACTACAGCATTGCTCAGAGAATGTCATGGGCTGCATCCAGGAGAACAACGCGAGAAGAAGACATGGCATATTGTCTTATGGGGATTTTTGGGGTGAACATGCCACCAATCTATGGAGAGGGAGGAGGAAAAGCCTTTATGCGATTGCAACTGGAGATTATCAAGTACTCGGATGATCAAAGTATCTTTGCCTGGGTCGCATCGGAGGACTTTCAGCGGGACAGAGGATTGCTTGCTAGCTCACCCTCAGAGTTTGCATCTTCTGATAAAATTTGCAAGTCTGACTCGGAAGATCTTGGTGAGAAATCGTCATTCTCATTCAGCAACAATGGTCTCCGTATCAATCTTCACCTGCATCCTCTACCTGATATGAAAGAAGACCTGTTCTTTGCATCACTGCATTGCCAGGACGCTAATGATGTCATTGGAATTTACCTTCAAAAAGACGGACATCGCTACGTTCGATGGTGTCCACATTTTCCACTACACCGGACTGACAAACGCGTGGGAAATTTACAGGAAGTCGTGGTGAAGGAGAGCGCAATCCCTCGACGAGAGCCCAAAGGCGACATCCCAATCGAATTCACACTTGATTCCGAACTCACCCTTCTCGGCGAGGTCTACGACGGCGGCGCTCTGTACAGCGTACAGTCGTCCTTGCCTCCTGAATCACTTCCCACGTTCAGACTCCAGACCGAAAACGGAAATAAATTTGACATCCAACTCTGGAATTACTGTTGTAAAGTCATTCCTCGCGTACCCGCCATTGATGGTTTCTCTCCTCCTCTTCAAGACAGTTGCCTGTTGCCCATCGACAACGGAAAAGGCCTGGCTTCTTGTTCTGTATATAAAACGGGAGACTCTTTGAACCAAAGTGACATCGAAATCAACTACATTCCCTCATCCAGTCCCGAGTTCGAGTATCACCATCACATAAACAACTTCCAATCCACGTCACATGCACCAAGCTCAGCTGCTCTCAATTTCACACAAACTGGTTCCCTCTCGCTCCGCTCGCCTGACTCATTTTACCCACTGAATCCGAGTCCTCGTTGGAAAAATGATCATTTTCCGATAAATAATGGATATGTGTCAATCTCATACCCTGGCAAGCAATGCGACATCCATTGTGTATTTCAATACGGAATATTTTTTGTCGAAAGTGTTTTTATAACATTGGGCCTGCGTACCGTCTCGGACCGTCACATACCCTGGATCGATATCTGGATATCCGATAACAAGCTTTTGATTTCCGATGTATGGGAATCTTATCAACATTTGGGTTCAAGATATGACCGCAGACAGCAAAGCAGATCAACGGCCATACTCGCTAATGGTATGTCCATTACTGTCACTGTGGAGGAGAAGACAATGTTAGATGCTCCTTTGTATCACCTGGTGATCTCAGAGAAATGGTTGTAGTATTGTTGTAAACTGGGTGTAGCGCACATTGGTCTTTTTTCTAGCAGATGTAGGATATATACATAACACATTGAACTGTCTCTTGAATATATTATGCATTGTATTTGGACGAATTCACCTTCGAGTGAGTAAAAAAGTGAAATGGTGGGAGGAGAGAGGCAAATTTAGCAATCAGATACACCGGAATACACAGAAAGCTCATGGAGGGACAAATAAGGGTAAGGGGGATAAATTTATGAACGTAGTGAGAACCAGGAAAGGAGAAAATGAGCGGAATGGGAGTGAGGAGAGGGTATAATGTCGAGAATTGGCAAGGAAAGTGTTCACATCAATATAGAAACGAGAATGAGAAAGACATAAGTCGTCTCCAGGTGGAAAAGGTCACATCTATCATCGTCTAATCCGAGCAGGGCTGGAGGCTCGAATTGAATATCATTGTATGGAACCGGGGATGAGCTCAGTAAGAACAGTAGAGAGAACATCAAGTGAACATTACAGTTTGTCCAACTCTTCGTTGTTGACGGTTGCAGTGGCCTCATCACAAGAAGTAGAGATGTGTACAGTCTCACCAGAAAATGGAAGATGCGAGAACATTGTGTGGATGATGAACCAGGGACTGAGGCCATTTTGGATAAACAGAGACTATGAACAGGTCCGAGGTCGATTCGACTGACGACATATGATGTCATTTGAGGTCAGGTGAGTCCGTGCACAGACGTCAAATTTGTATCCGACTTGAGCTACGATGAGCATCCACCTTCATATCGACAAGCGAAAGCAAAAAGAGCACGCATGCACCAATGTTTCTGAAGAATACGACGACTCTTTTGCATACGGCTCTGCATTCGACTCATCCTCGGATGATGATGACGACCAAAACTTTTACATAACCACTGGAACGATTCCCTTTTCTCCGGTCCCGAGTCTCGTATTCAGTCTCTGTTTGAACAAGCCAGGACTTTTGGGAACGTGGAGGAGGTGTTGAAATACAACAAGTCTGAAACCTATGGAGCAGACTTGGGCAAACTTTGTGCCGCTTTAAAAGGGAACAGTACAGTGGATGCTATCATGGGAAGGTTGAAGCTAGTCAACTGGGTCAGGGAAACAGTATGTGCTCATCTCATAACTTTTTGCATTCGTTCCTTCGTTTCTGATCGTTCAAGAAAGAAGCTTACACCAGATGCCATCAGGAACTTGACTGGAAACGAGGACCGTTCAGATGAATACTCGGTACCAGTTATCGTGAATGACGCTCTACTACGCAGGTTCTCAGATCCTTCTTCCCAGGCAGAATCCCAGTTCTTTCTGTCTCGCTTTCATATCGATATCTCATCATTCACATCTCATTCTTAGAGTACACTCCACCAAATGATAAATGGTCAGACAACTCAGACTTGAACAACGGCTACCCTACTTCTGTTTCTTCATCTGCTGCTGCCCAACCTACACATCTGGACACCTACAGTGCCGAAACGTGTATCAAGTCTCTTGAAAAGAAACTCGCTCAAGTTGACGAATACCGAGGAATGGTTCGAGAGAGGACGAACTTCAAAACGCGTTCAAAGAAGTGAAAGAACTGGGGAAGGAGAAGGATAAGGGTAAACACGCAATCGAGAAGTAGAGAGAGAGAAGAGGGACGATGTTTCGAGAGTTGTGGATATAACGGTGCGTTCCTCGTCTATATCACTTCCTACTTTCACATACTAACGACAGAGGGATGAACACCCTAAGATATTCTCGCAGTCATGATTCAAGACAATGAAAAGTTCATTCTTACAATCCCTGAACTCTTCGAGCGCGCAACAGTTATAGGTGTCGGTTACGGTACTGGTTCATGAATCTCTTTTCCACTGCCTTGCAGCTCTATTCATTTACTCGTGTATAAACCTCACCCCTCTAACCAACTTTTTCCATTCGCCTTCTTTCTTTTTCGCAGGTATCCTCTTCCTCTTTGCCGCCCGCTCAGGCTTCATCACACGAAGATAACTCCAAGTCGAAAGAGAACTTGTGATAGTTAATGCGCTGGCAATTCGATACAGGACGATGAGATTCTAGATGTGTTTTCCTATGTCACGGCAGGACCAGATCTTCATTTCGTGTTCAAGCTTGAGAGTTACATCTTTACATCAAACGTTTTCAGATACTTATATTCCTGTTCTCCCCGGGCTGGGTCATTGTGTATGCATATCATAGCTTCACTTATAAAGAATGATTTGCGCAGACAAATTCGAACAAGATATAGATATTAATAAGTATTTGAAGGTCCAGTATGAAAGGCTAGGGACACACCGAAGGAAATGAGGCGCCTTATCTACGTTCCTGGGTTCTGCTCACACTAAATCCAGCCATTATCAGTCTTGTGAATCGAGACACAGTGTCGAGGTGTGTTTGATCTAGTCGTTTCGAATCAACTTAATAAGTTCGACATACGTTAGGTTCGAAAAAGGAAGCTACAGTATAAATATGTCTACCACGAGCAATGAATGTAATATGTCGAACTTATTAAGTTGATTCGAAACGACTAGATCAAACACACCTCGACACTGTGTCTCGATTCACAAGACTGATTACCAAGAGATTTAGTACAATGGTAATGTATCTGTTTTGAGAACTTCATGAGCTGCTGAATTTTGTTTTTCAGGACTACCAAGACTTCAAAGTTGATTCCCTCGGCCCTCGAAACCCGCCTTGAATTCAAACCGGTGAGTAACAAGAAAAACTTACTAACAAGATTGGTGATGCGCTGTTCCTGTCAATGTCTTCATCTCAACCATATAAAAATCATATTCAAAAGACATTTTCAGCCACTCCACCCTCTCATTAGGTCTCTCCTCAACTGAAGTGAACTCGCTTCTCACATTGCTGACTCTGTTCATGGCCAGCAGCAAGCACACTATGTAAGTCAATTTTCTAAATTGATGACTGTGACACTCTTCTTATGAGACTCTGCTCATACAGGTCCAAAAGAGGGACGGACAAGATGGAAAAGATGTCACCACTTACTGAGCCACAAGTCCTCACTGCAACTAAAATAACTCCTTCAAGTTCCTGGGTCGACTTTGAACCCTATATGATTTCAATCACATTAAAAGTTGTCTGGAGGTTCTTCTTCCTCAGAGTGGCCTGGTTGTGAACATTGAATGTCCTACCTATTTTCCCTTGCAGATAGCAGTGTAAATTTCAATATAATGGCTTTGAGCTTGTCACTAGTAGTGGACTAAGTGTATAGCTTGACAATAGAAGTTTTGCCATTTATGACCAACTTTTACCTTTAGAACTTAGCCTACACTCACCTGAGAAATTTGTGCAGATTTAATTATAACATAACTACCTCCATTACCGTAATCATAATTTCTTGTCCTCTTTCCAGCAAAAAAAAGGCTTTCTTGCTGCAGATCACCAGAGATTTAAAGTTTGTTTAAAGTTGACGCAACTCTAGATACATAACAGAATGCTTGAGCTATAAGATATATAAATGTTAGCATACATATGGGATGGATTTAGTTGAAGTTATCCCCTGCAAAAGTCAGGGAGCCTGTGTATTTGCGCTACTAAGTAATAACTACTAAGTTTTGTAAAAAAAAATAAATAATCTGAGATACTCAGTGAATGAAATAGGGAAAAGTTAGGATTCCGAGACCTTTTTTCAGCTTCTGAGAGTACGGAGTTAAATTGCCGTCTTAGATAAATATTGACTTCAGTGACATCTACAAAAAAAATGTACTTGGATACAAGTACTCAGTAATCCATGGAAAATGAAAGGAAATATTTCCAAATATTTCAAATATCAGATTGCCGTTAATTTAATTCGAGTTTTCTCAACCAATACCTTTGGTGATTGCACTGAGTTATTCCCAGCCTAGTACACCATTCAAGATGGCTGCGGGTATCTGGTTCTATCACCATTTGACTGTACTTCTCCAGGAAATTCTTTTTGTGTAAAAACTTTGAGAACTGTTCTGCCGTGTTTATAGACAAAAAAATGATACAAGAAATACGATTTCCTGTTTTTGGTCTATATCTGATTGCCCCATCGATCTATAGTCACCTCGTGACTCACAGTATTTAAGTCGACTGACAGCCAATACATGTGTAGAACGCACCAACACCTCGTGTTCGTATCGTCAGGCTTGTAGCTCGTCTCTTCCCCTCCTCTTCTCCTCCCATCGCCTACAATTGTGAGAATAATCGATTGTCTTCTGTCCAGCCCACACCTACAGTTTGTGTTCTCACTTCTAGGTATGTAGCTCGTTCTTTTTCCCTCCCCCTACTTCCTTCTCCTACGGCTGTGAAAATGATTTCAATTTTTACTCTTCTAGTGTTCACTTGTCCAAGAAAACATTCTTCACTCTACACTTACGGCTTGTCTGTCACGAAGTGTATATCTCGGGGTTCCCTCCGTCCTCTGAGTGGTAAATAATTGATCAGTGTTTTCTGTCCATTTTTCGAGTAAACATTAGACTATAAGCCCACACCTACTACGACTTACAATCCTCAGGTAAGCACCTAGTTCCTTTGCCTCACCCCATACCTGTCCCGACAGCTGTGAAAACAATTGATCTTCTTCTGTCTAGCCTTCAAGTAATCATTCTAGTCCACACCGACAGCTTGCGTTCTTAGTATTTGGTAGGTACCGGTAGCCTGTCCTTTTCCCCTACGGCTGTGAGAATAACCAATTGGTTTATTTTCTCTTGCCTAAAGTGTTTGCTTGTTCGAGTAAACATCTTTCAATCTACATTTACAGCTTGTGTTTGGGTCACAAGGTATGTATCCCGAGAGTCCGTCTGTCCTCTGATCACCAAATAATTGATCAAAATTTTCTGTCCAGCTTTCGGCTCATTAATATTAGTGTATAAGACAACGCTACCTACAGCATACATTTCTACCATCAGGTAAGTACCTAAACTCTTTGCTTCACCCTATCTCTTTCCCTACAATAAGGGATTAAATTTTTCGAACAGGTTTTCGAGTAAAAATTCTACTTCTGTGGCCCTCGACTACAGCTTGTTCTTACTACCGGGTGTGTAGGCCATCCTTTTCTCCCAACCCCATTTTAATTTTTGTATTTTTCTTATCCCGCTTTTGAGTAGATATTCAAGAGCCCACATCTGCACCTTGTGTTACTAGTACTATCAGGTATGTAGCTCAATCTTTCGCCCTCCCTTCCACATACAACCATAAATCAGTCCACGTCATTAATTTTAATTTTACTTAACAGATTTTCGAATAAAGATCGGACTAAAAGCCCGCACGTACGGCTTGTATTCATACCATCAGGTATGTAGCTCGCTCCTTTTTGCTACTCAGGCATCCCTTTACTTCAACTACGGGATAATCTTCAGTTTTCAAGTAAAAATTCTATCCACATTCTATGCGTCTTCTTAACACCAAAACCCTGGAGGTCCAAGAATTTCTCTCGGATATTCCCGTCTACGCTATTCTTTCACACACTTGGGATAAGGAGGAGGTCGAGCTGAAAGACATCCAGGATTGCCGGAAACTCCGGGAAATCCAGAAGTGTCGGAGTTTCGGGGAGGCTAAGCGCAGAGCGGGCTGGAAAAAAGCAGGCTGGAGCAAGATATGGAATGCTTGCAAGTATGTCCAGCAATACAAATTCGAGTGGATTTGGATCGATACTTGCTGCATTGACAAAACTAGTAGTGCTGAGTTATCCGAAGCGCTCAACTCGATGTACAAATATTACGGAGAGGGTCGTGTATGCATCGCATACTTGAGCGATGTTTCAAATGGAAGGAGTATGATGGGCTTGGAGAAATTCAAGAAGAGTACATGGTTCAAACGGGGCTGGACCCTTCAGGAGTTGATTGCTCCTAGGTCTATGGTGTTTCTGGATCAGGAATGGAGCATGATTGGAACTCGATTCAGCATGCGGCATGTTGTGTCTGAAGTGACTTCTATTCCAATTGATGTTTTTGAGGGATGGACTGAGGTAGGAGACTACAGCATTGCTCAGAGAATGTCATGGGCTGCATCCAGGAGAACAACTCGAGAAGAGGATATGGCATACTGTCTTATGGGGATTTTTGGGGTGAACATGCCACCAATCTATGGAGAGGGAGGAGCAAAGGCCTTTATGCGATTGCAACTGGAGATTATCAAGTACTCGGATGATCGAAGTATCTTTGCTTGGGTCGCATTGGAGGACCGTCAGCGGGACAGAGGTTTGTTTGCCAGTTCACCCTCGGAGTTTGTGTATTCTGGTACAATCAAAAGGTCTGACTCGAAAGGTCTGGGTGAGAAATCATCATTTTCATTCGGCAACAGTGGTCTCCGTATCCATCTTCACTTGCAGCCTGTATCGGATACAGAAAAAGGCGTATTTTTTGCCTCTCTGCATTGCCGAGACGATAATAACGTGATTGGAATAGACCTTCGAAAAGATGGACATCGCTTTGTCCGATGGTGTCCGCATTTTCCACTACAGCACACGGACAAACCCGTGGGAACTTTACAGGAAGTCGTGGTGAAGGAGAGCGCAATCCCTCGACCGAGGCCTATAGACCACGATATCCCGATTGAATTCGAACTTGATTCCGAACTCACCCTTCTCGGCAATGTTTACAACGACGGCACTCTGCACAGTATACAGTCGTCCTCGTTACATCGTGGTTCATTTCGTGGTTTATTTCGCACGTTCAAATTTAAGACCAAAAAGGGAAATCAATTTGACGTCAGGCTAGGCCGGTACGCCTCTGACGACGTTATTCCTTTCGCACCCATTCGTCATGATAACCCTTCTCTTGGAGACAGTTGCCTGTTGCCTATCGACAATGGTCTGGCTTCTTGTTTCGTACATAAAACGGGATACTCTTCAAACCAAAGCAACATCCAAATCAATTGCATCCCTTCATCCAGTCCCAAGTTCGAGTATTATAATCACATAAAGGAATTCCGATACACGTCACATGCACTAAGCTCAGCTGCTCTCAATTTCACACTTGACGCTGATCCCTTCCGCTACTTACCCGAAAAAACAAAGGCTGCTTTTTTCGAGTATTTTAAACCAGCGCTCGTTGAGTTCACGGGCTGTGGCACAGCTTGGAATGATCCCGACTCAGACGAGTTGCAGAAACTGTGGGTCAAAATTATGCCAAATGAGATGAAAGGCCAATATTCGCAATTTGATGAAGGTATCAGAGGAATGGTACGTCGAATGTTCTTGTTGAATGGATGATCATGAAACGTAAGCTCTCATAGGCTACTGAAAGCCTTAAAGATTGGCGTAACTCGATCGGCGAAGCAGCTATTACGATAGTCGACCAGATTTTGGATGGCAAGAATGAGGAAGAACGAAAAACTTTTATCGCAAGGCATATCAACAGTACCTTTTGGAATCGTCCATATTATTTCCGGAACAATAATGCGGAACGCCGTGAGGTGTGGTCACTTCTTTCTTTGTAACTTATGTTCGCTCATTCACTCGGTTCTCCTTCAACCCAATGAAATTTGTAGGACGTTTTCCAGTCCCGAATCGTTTCAGAGACTTTTGCTACACACTTTGAAATCATTAAAAATATTCCTGACGATAGCCGATTGGAGGCCTTACCAAAAGCAGCCCTCGTTCTATCTATCTTGGCTGTAAGCCAAAACGTTTTATGTCAAGCATTCTTATCATCATGGCTGATGGACTGCTTTATTGAATTACAGATCGATCGAGCATTTACGCTTTCTCATAGCGGCATATACTCGGGTGATTTCTCATCGTACCAGCTGGCCAAAGATGTTAGTCCAAGAATACATCAATTATTTGAGAAGGGAAGAAATGGGCAGGATCGTGTCACTGCCCAAATGTGGTCTCAGATTATAGCAGCTGCGAAAGCGCATGTTGAACCTCAGGCCAGCAACATTACTAGCTCAATCCCATTGGAAGATGAGGAAGAGATGCCTGATGAGCTCCTATACAAGCCCCAGATGCTAAGTATAGAAGTATGAACCACATAAGTCACAATTGATGGACAATAATGATTATATGACTCGAATTTTTCCTGCTTTTGCATGACGTAGCTGAGGTGGGGTATCTAGTACAACTTCACTATTCTCAACTGTGTACCATTCACTACGTATCTGTCTGTATCTTTATATTCTTAACGTTGTTACGGAGGAGTTTACAGAATCAACGATTCAAAAACCCTCAAAATCATTCTCAAGGAGTTTGCTCTGCTTGACAGTTAACTACGACCATTCTTATAACCTAATCATCAAATCATGCTACATCACTATTTCTTGTCTAAGCTGGAAGGGTTGCACTTCATGATATACATGCTTAGCAGCTAGTGAAGTTTCTCACTCGATGTTCCAGCTTTGATCTCATTTTCCCCCAACAGAGGATCCCACAATACCGCATTTTACCGCTTCCACTTATCGAACGCTGCGTTTACACCTTGAAGTCATCGGAAACTTTTCCGACATGACGTGGATGTCATTACGCGCTGTATTTTTTTGCTCAAATTCAATGTCAGATTAAGGAAAAGAAAGTTCAAGAGAAAAAGAAAAAAAAAACACAACGAGACAACAACGAACTTCCCGTAATAGACATACCGTATAAGACGCTACAAAATCGCTCAGTGCGACCTTCAACGGGATTACCGCCGGCTTGACATTCATCACCACACAAAACTCCTCAAACGGAATCTTCACAGAAGTGGACATAAGCATCTTCTCGATCGGCTTCGAGAGCTTCAAATCGGCATAATTTTTCACGTCTTTGACGCAGTGAAATTGGGTAGCTCCCAAGGAGAAGGCTTCGGATTCCTCCACCTGCGAAGACGTAAGCAAAAGTTATCAGAATTGACCCGATCACATGAAAAATGAATGCAGAAGAGGAAGGGCAGAGGTTGGCATAGTTAAACACATACACATCAGAGGTACAGTGTCTTTAGAACTGATTTCTTCTGGAATATTTAGCAACTGTTATTTCCGCTTCGTGGCAGTGCTGAGAGAACTGGTGTTGAAAATGGATCGACCAGGAGTATCAAACTTGGGGAGTATGGGGGTTACCCTCGCCCTGGGTGACAGGCTAGATTTTTTTGTTCATCTTCAGCACTTCGCTTTTGATTTACCTCAATGCTTTGGCATAGAAAAATCTTGCGGGTGCCAAAGACATAGTAATCTGGACCCAGCAGAGTCCTGTAAGACTCAAGGTGAATATAAGAAATTACAGTGCTAAAAGTGTGGAAGACCGTCACTTTCCGTGACCACGAGTATAAGGCGCTACCAAGTCTCCCACTGGCACGACCGTCAACGGGATCACCGCCGGCTTGACATTCATCGCAAGATAAAATTCCTCAAACGGAATCTTCACGGAAGTCGACGTACGCATCTTATCGATCGGCTTCGAGAGCTTCAAATCAACGTAATTCTTCACATCTTTGACTTGCCTTTGACGCGGCGAAATTTGGTATTAGCTCCCAAGGAGAAGGCTTCGAATGTGACTCCTCCACCTGCGAAAATGTAAGCAAGGGTAATCGGAATCGACACCGCCACATAAAAATGGATGCAAAGGAGGAAGGGGTGAGAGATTGGAATAGTTAAACACATACGCATCAGAGGAGCAGCGTCTTCAGAGCTGATTTCGTCTGGAATTTCGAACAGCCACTGTCCTTTCCATTTCGCGATGGTGCTGAGAGGACCGGTGTTGAAACTGGGTCGACCATACCATTCAGCGATCGGACAGTGGGAGTCGTCTCCGAGCAAGCATATCTCGTTGATAATCAAGGAGTGAGCGAGACGAAGGGAGACACCAACCCGTAATTAACGGGATGAGATCATAACACGTCACCACAGGTAAGAAAACGATTCTGTCACGATTATCGCGGACCATCAACGGACCCACACTCTTCACCTGAGCTATCACTGAATCGTAACATGATACATTCGAATTCATGGATTTTTCAGTAGAATTCTGTGACGGAGTTGAAGGTGAAGCTAAGGTCAGTATTTTGCGAGACAGAAATGATAGTAGCAATCGGTGAATAGCATTCCACCGCCGACACCCCTTCTTTGTGGGAGTTTCCGAAGAGGACGGCAGGGAGAGAAAACCATCGTAACTCGTTGACTAGAGAATGTTATCGATCCGGGAAATCATGACGTGTGTGTGTGACGTAAACATAGACGTCTCCTCTCCTCCAACGTAATTCTTTTTATTTCTTTGATTTGATCTTTGCGTGATACCTAGTCCCGGGTCCAATGCTCCAATGCTCCAAGTTCTTCCGCATACCAGTGACCTGTGTTCAGATAGTACAGCACCGTACTCGACTTCGTGAGTCAATTTATTTGATTCTGGTCAGACTCGGGGGCAGGTTGTTGATAGAGGTATATCTATTCCTCAGGTACTACAATTCTTGCTCCCGCCGGCAATGAATCGAATTGGAGAGCATTCCTGACTTAATCCAGGAGTATTCTAACGTAGGTAAGGATCACTACAACCACTCCTTCCGCATTTTTCGATCTCACCATTTGATTCCATCTGTTCACTATGAAGACTTTCCGCAAAGCGGCCGAAAGCATCTGCTGATCCTTCGTCATGATATTCCTGCTTGACTCAGGCATACTATTCTAGCCCTTCATAAAGTAATATCATCGCTCCCACTTCCATAGAATGAATCGAGCGAGTCTTCCTCTTCTCCTTCTTCTCGCTCACTGAACAGAATGATTAATCAACGTTCAAGTTTGGGCGGACACCAGAAAGCCCGGTGCGGTAACCCGATGTCTCTGGATACTGCGAGACAAGAGGACGGGAAGGAAAGCCGAATACAAACGAGTTGATTTGACCTAAATGGGATGCAGCCTGCATATAGAACATTATGTGATGCATAAAACAAATAACCGAGTATCACTATGCAGCCTGAGAGCTTGAAGCCGAAAAGTTTCAATGACCTATCTGCGAAGTCTTGTTAGGGATGGTAGTAGTGAGGTGTGGAAGAAGAAGGTGAGGCATGCTTGTAAATAATCGAAATAATGTCCGCAGCGTTCTGTGGCAGATATGAGGCAGTATACTAGCATTGCAGACTTTGCTTTCCATGGTTTACTTCATAAGATGAGATTTGATAGACTCAATGAGAATTCTGTAGCCTAGAATGCTTAATGGCGGGGTTGACTTGTAAGCAGGAGTTCCCATTACGCCGACAGTGGGCTTCTTGACCTTCGGTGGGGCTACCATACGGTTGTGTCTGGGAAGAACGTAGAAATGATAGTTGGTAGGTCGGCTCAGTATGTACAGAATGTTGAGTTAAAATATAAAATCTAGGAATGATAGTTAGCAAGTTGACTCAGGATGTAAAGAACGTTAAAATAAAATGAGACTTGGTAAGGAATATCATGAAAAAGGGTTACCGAGTTTTTAGTGAAAATGGTTGGATCAAAGTGACATCAGAGTGACAGGTTGATGGTAAAAAATATGCAAGATGTGTTTTTGCCCCAGTATAGGTCCGAAATAGCCTACTCAATTTAGCACGCCAAAACCTTTAGATATAGCAAACATTTCATGAGTACAGTCTAATTCAACGCCTTGTAATAGCTCACATATGTCATATTTGAATATAGTTCAAAGCTAAGATCGGATTTGGGCATGCATATAGTGGAAATTAACCCCCAAAAAGTTATGTTATTAGCTCAATGCAAAACATGGGCTTAGCTTCACAGAAGCATGCAGAATCAGGACAATGAAAAAGCATGAAATCAACTCAACAGAAAAGTAAGCAGTTAGCCCAAAGAAAAAGATAAAATTAGCCTTACTAAAAAGCATGAAGTCAGCCCAATAATAAAGTATGAAGATAAGCCACACTGCTAGGATTATTCTCTTGCACACCATGGGCAAGGGATTAATGAACTTATGAAAGTTGCCAAAAATTGACAAAAATTTATTACCAAGCGAAAAACTTCATCCAAATTTTTTTGGACAGAAAGAAAGTTTCTCAAAAATCTCAAAGAAAAATCTCTTCAGAGAAAATTTTTTAGACAAAGGGAAACAAAGAAAACCCTTTTGTCAAAAAGTTTTTCCCGGCAAGATTTTGCTTTGTGATTTTTTGAGAAACTTTCTTTGTTTCTAAAGTTTTTGCGAACAGTTTACTGCTTTGTCATAAATTTTTGTCAACTTTTGGTAGCTTTCATAAGTTTATTAACCCCTTGCCCATGACATGCAAGGGAATAATCCCAGTAGTGCCAGTGAAAGGGTATGAATCTAGCCCAATGAAATTTTGGAAAGTGTGAAGTTGATCAATGAAAAAGGATGAAGCTAACCCAGTGAAAGGATATGAATCCAGTCCAATTTGAGTTTGAAAAAGTCTGAAGTTGATCTCAGTGAAAAGCACAAAGTTAGCTTTCAACAAAAAAGTATGAAGGTAACTCAGTGACAAGGTATGAAGCTAGACTAACCAAGCTCAACTCAACTCAAAAGTGATTTGACACATAATAATAACTCTGTAAGTTGTATTAGTTTTGAAAGCTCAGAGGAGATGTCAAGCAGGATTTTTCATACACCATAACAAACAGCCTAAGACAAGATTGTTCAATCTAAAAACAAGTTTTAAAGAAAGGGTAAAATTGCCAAATAATTTGCAATGTCATAATCTATCAAAGAAGTAAATGTTCACATATGAAATGGACTTTATCCTTCCAAGAATAACATCACTCATCACTAAATAGCAGCTCGCAAACGAAAAAAAGCTCTAGATGTTCAGTAGATTATGAAAGTGCAAAATAGGTAAAAGCTGGGATTCTGATACAGATTCTTCAAGCCAAGTTAGGCCCCATTTTGCAACCCAAGCGTTCACCAGTCAAAGGAATGAAATCTGAGAAATACATAAACTGGTTAGGATTCCGATGCAAATTTTTCGGGCCAAGTTATTCTACCCAGAATTAATCTGCCGTTTTGAATAAATACTACCATTAGTAACATTTCACAGATAAAGCAAGTGTTTGCAGCTTGATGGACATCAGAGGGAACATTTCAAATATCTTCAATAAGTTGTATTGATTTCATTTGAGTTCTATCAAAAACCATACCTCCTGAGTCATTTCCAGGCCAGTTCACCATTTGATACAGCAATATATATCTGGGACTATCAGTCTCATCATTTTAGTGTATGTACTGATTAAAGGAATTCTAGAGGTTTCGAGACGAGGAGTCCATGAAGGAATCGTCTTTACATACGACTTTAAACCTGAGACGGTCACCGATGTGGTCCTGCTTGGATTGGAAGGCATCAACTTTCCCGGCCTGGTAACAGTTGGGCACGTTCCACAACCGACCTCGTTAATTGCGCATTGGCCCACTTTTCTTCATCTTCATCATTTCTCACATAGAAAACCAAAAAACCGCGTCCCAGATATGGTCTAATACGATTTTCTATTTGGTCTATAGTCCAGTCCAATCGATCTATCCATACACACCTCGTGACTAGATCTACACAGCACTTAAGTCAAATGACAGCTAAAATCTGTGGCATTGACAATGATCACACCGGTTCATATATTCGTAACCTTAGGTAGTTAGTTACTTATTTACTTAGTTATATACACGACAGGGTCCTCCGTCGGAACATGTAGCTCGTTTCTTCCCCCCCTCTCAACCCTCCCATTACCTACAACTGTGGAGACAAGTCATTTTTGTCTGTCCGGCCTTCAAGCAAACGCTCTAGCCCACACCGACAGCTTGGGTTCTTACTATTAGGTATGTAGTCTATCCATTTGTCCTCCCTTCGCTCCCCTACAGCTGTGAAGATAACCAATTTCTTTTTTTTGTCTAGTGTTCACTAAGAAAACTCTACACATTCAGCTTGTGTTCCTACCACGAAGCACTTATCCTGGCACGAGCTCCGCTCTCTGACCACCTACTAATTTATCAAGATTTTCTGTCCAATTTTTGACTCAAAGACATCAGACTGTAAGCCTATAGCTTAAACTCCTATCAGCAGGTAAGTACCTGGTCCCTTTGTCTTACACCAACCCCTTCCCTACAATGACAAAAATAAGTGATTAATTTTAATTATTTTCTGAACAGACTTTCAAGCTAAAATTCCATTTCCGTTGCCTTCCATAAAAGCTCTTGCTCTTACTATTGGGTTTGTGAGCCATTCTTTCCCCACTCTTACGATACAATGTCTTATTTTTTTCTATCCTCAGGCTGCTTTCGGGTGAATATTCAATACCCCATCTCTACAGTTTACGCTACTACTATCAGGTATGAAACTCAATTCTTCACCCTCCCTTCTCCTTCTACAACCATAGATAGAGGTGATTAATTTCGAGTCCACGTCTGATTTCCTATAGTCCATACCTACAGTTTGTACAACCATCAAGTACGTATCTCGTTCCTTCTCCCTACCCTCCACTTCAACAACGAAATACTCAATTGATTTTTCATTTTTTTTCAGGTTTCAAGTAAACATCTTATCACGGACTATGCGTCTTCTCAACACCAAGACCCTCGAGGTCAAAGAATTCCTCACGGATATCCCCATCTATGCTATTCTCTCACACACCTGGGAAGTGGAGGAGGTCGAGTTAAAAGACATCCAGGATTGCTGGAAGCTCCGGCAAATCCAGATGTGTCGGAATTTCGAGGAGGCTAAGCGCAGAGCGGGCTGGAAGAAAGTAGGCTGGCACAAGATATGGAACGCTTGCAAGTATGCTCAAAGATACAAATTCGAGTGGATTTGGATCGATACTTGCTGTATCGACAAGTCTAGTAGCACTGAGCTATCCGAAGCGCTCAACTCGATGTACAAGTACTACGAGGAGGGTCGTGTATGCATTGCATACTTGAGCGATGTTTCGAACGGGAAGAGTATGACGGGCTTGGAGAAATTCAAGAAGAGTCGATGGTTCAAAAGGGGATGGACCCTTCAGGAGCTGATTGCTCCCCGTCACATAGTCTTTTTGGATCAGGAATGGAATTCGATTGGAACTCGATATAGCATGCGGCATATTGTGTCCGAAGTGACTTCTATTCCAGCCAACATTTTTGCGGGGTCGTCTGCAGTAGAAAACTACAGCGTTGCTCAGAGAATGTCATGGGCCGCATCCAGGAGAACAACACGAGAAGAAGACATGGCATATTGTCTTATGGGGATTTTTGGGGTGAACATGCCACCAATCTATGGGGAGGGTTTAGCAAAGGCCTTTCTGCGATTGCAACTGGAGATAATCAAGTTCTCGGATGATCGAAGTATCTTTGCCTGGGTTGCATCGCAGGATTATAAGGAGGACAGAGGATTGTTTGCTAGTTCCCCCTCAGAGTTTGCGTTTTCTGGTACAATCAAAAGGTCTGACTTGAAAGGTCTTGGTGAGAAGTCATCATTTTCGTTCGGCAACAATGGTCTCCGTATCCATCTTCACTTGCAGCCTGTATCTGATGCGGAAAAAGGCGTATTCTTTGCATCGCTACATTGCCGAGACGCTAATGGCGTGATTGGAATAAACCTCCGAAAAGACGGACATCGCTATGTTCGATGGTGTCCGCATTTTCCACTACAGCACACGGACAAACATGTGGGAAAATTACAGCAAGTCGTGGTGAAGGAGAACGCAATTCCTCGACCGAGGCACATAGACGACGATATCCCGATTGAATTCGAACTTGATTCCGAACTCACCCTTCTCGGCGAGGTTGACTACCCACGGCACTCTGCAGAGTCTGCACAGTGTACGGTCGTCTTTGGCTCATGGTTCCTTTCCCACATTCAGACTCAAGACCAAAAACGGAAATCAATTTGACATCGGACTTTATCACTCTTGTGGCGTCATTCCTTTCGTACCCGGCATTGATCCTGTTGTTGATCATCTTCAAGACAGTTGCCTGTTGCCTATCGACAGCGGAAATGGCCTGGCTTCCTGTTCCGTACATCAAACGGGATACTCTCCATACCAAAGAAGCATTGTAATCAATTACATCCCCTCATCCAGTCCCAAATTCGAGTATTACCATCACATAAACAAATTCCAATACATGTCACACCCACCAAGCAAATTTACACTTGACGCTGGTCCCTTCCGCTACTGCTTACCTGAAAAAACAAAGGCTGCTTTTTTCAAATATTTTAAACTAGTGCTCATCGAGTTCGCGGGCTGTGGCACAGCTTGGAATGACCCTAACTCAGACGAGTTGCAGGAACTGTGGGTGAAAGTTATGCCAAATGAGATGAAAGGCCAGTATTCGCAATTTGGTGGAGCTATCAACGAAATGGTACGTCAAATCTTCTTGTTGAATGGATGATTATAACAGATAAGCTCTCATAGGCTACAGAAAGTCTTAAAGGCTGGCGTAGTCATCAGGAAAACTGCCTCGTCAAAATATCTCAGGAATTCCTAAAATTCTCAAAACTTCGTCAAATTTCTCGCATTTTCTGCAATTTTTGCATTTTGAAAATTTGGTCACAATAGCTAGCCCCCCTGACCCACTTTGAAAATTTTGGGATATTTGGGCGAAGTACTGGTTGATTTTTACATTGGTATCAGACAGTATTCTCTTTGAAATTTACACTCATCTTTGCATGAATTCGAGGTAAAGACAATTTATCATTATTCATATACACTATAGTTACTACGTAAAACAGTAGACATTGAAAGATAAGTTTACAGGAAAGAAAGGAGGGATGAAAGTCAGAAGGAACGCGAAAAAATATACAACGTCGTAAGTAATTTAGATAGATGAATGTGCATGCTAGGAAAGAACGGAGGCAGCAATATAAAAAAATGAACCACCCAAACGCATACAACGGGAGACCTATGAGTAAGACAAGTAAGAAAAGAAGTAAAACATAAGACGGTTGAGAATTTACCTGTATAGCATAAGTGCGGTGTGACTCTGGACTACGAAATTTGAATAGCCGGAGAAGGAAGGGATGGTGGCAAATGTGCGTTCGCGCCAGGCATCCGGTTGATACTAATATTTCTAAATAGATGTATGTTAAGTAAGGATAAACGCGCAAGACAAGTATAAAAAGGAAAAATAGAATGCGCACCAAATGCGCTGGCACTCACCAAGACCATAGATAGAATACTAAAACCTTCTGTACACAACACATCACACCCGGAAGAGATTCATTTGATATAGTTCCAAGATATAAGACTCGAAGCCTAAAAAAAATAACGAGGAAGGAAATGACAGATAGGAAAGTGGGAGAGAAAGAGTTGACGTGGTATGACAGAAACTATATAAACAACTAATTTAGACTCCGCTTCAAATATCACGTGATCGCGGAACGGACTTGAAAAATTCCTAAGTCGGAAACCTCTGTCAGTCTATGTGAAGCCTTTTTCTGTTGACATTGCCACTTTCTCTGATTTAAACAAATTCATTCAAAAAGGCATGTGGTCGCATGCCTTTCCACATTTCATAGCAGTGTACTTATTCCTCAGTCACACGCATTTTGAAGTATTTGGGTGAATTTCTGAAAATTTCGGAAATTAGTGAAACTAGCGGCCCATTTTCACTAGTTTCAAAGTTTGCCGAAATTCACACATTATTTCCGTGGGAGAGTTTTCCTGATGACTAACTCGATCGGCGAAGCAGCTATCACCATAGTCGACCAGATTTTGGACGGCAAGAATGAGGAAGAACGAAAAACTTTCATCAACGAGCAGATCAATGTTGAATTTTGGATGCGTCCATTTTATTTTCCGGACAATAATACAGAATGCTTTGAGGTGTGGTCACTTCTTTCTCTGTAGTTGCTCATTCACTCGGTTCAAATTTTGTGTTGTTCTCCTTCAACCGGATTTAATTTGTAGAGACCTTTCCAGTCCCGAATTGTTTCCGAGACTTTTGCTACACACTTCGAAATCATTAAAAACATTCCTGACGATAGCCGTTCGGAGGCCTTACCAAAAGCGGCCCTGGTTCTATCTATCTTGGCTGTAAGTCAAAGCATTTTATGTCAAACGTTCTTATCATCATGGCTGATGGACTGCACATGCTTTTTTGAATTCTAGATCGATCGAGCATTTTCGCTTTCTCGGAACCGCATATCCCCGGGCGATTTCTCATCGGACCAGGAGGCAAAAGATCTTGGTCCAAGTATTCATCAATTGTTTGGGAAGAACATACATGGGCAGGACCGTATCACCGCACAAATGTGGTCTCAGATTATAGCAGCTGCGAAAGCGCATGCATCAGGAAAAAATGTCTGGGGGGTATGGCCGCAAGCGGCGTGGGCTGAACCTTTATTTGACAACTGATAATATATTACTGGTACTCATGAGACTATCTAATACGCAGGTGTAGTGGTGTTGTGCCTTTTGGTAGGGGAACTATCTACTGAATCATTCTCCTCATCAAAAAAGATAGCTTTCCTTTTCGTTACGGCCTTAGATGGGCTCAAAGCTAGTGAGGCATCCTCATAAAGATACTTAGTTAATCGTGTGCAAAAAAAGAGCGATAAATGATAGCAACCTTGCCCTTCATACTAAAAAACATAGTTGAGAATGAAAACATATGTATGATTACCAATTTACACTTTTATCTGACAGCCGGAGTAGTATGACTTGATAGAAAGGCAAGCAACCTTCCAAAAAAGGACAGATTTCAGCCCTAAGTAGATTACTAGCTCGCCCCCCGTGACTACGGACCATTTGTTTTCTGAACAGAATAAAATTCCGAGTTCTGCAATGCCTTTATCTACTCAGATGTGCACAGATTGCTCCTCTTTCATTACATATCGGATACGAGCTGAAAGGAGGTCGGCACTGCTAATTCTAAACACCAACTTTCCACGAGATTTTAAGGAAATCCAGCTCAAAACTTATATGATCGATGGGTTCTGGTCAATCGTTCTGCAAAACGGGGTTGATGTGATTATTTTCATAGTCTATTTCTGCTCCAAGTACACCGTGACAACAGAGTCAATCAGTGCGTGTCGGCTTGACTGTTTTCTTTTTTTCTTTCTCCATTGTAAGCCGGTCGGCTGGCAACTGAGTTCGTTTTGCATTCTCACTAGGAGCTGGTTTCGACTTGCAGAAGCATATCAGGTTCTGCGTTGCCGAGCAGGTCCAATTGCAAATGAATGTTAAGTTTACTATTCATGTTGATAAAGATTGTCTATACAAATCCAAAAGCTAAACCGTGAAGCCAGAAAAGATAATCGAAAGAGCCCATAACAAATTCATCAGTAGTACCGCTCTCACATAATTACCCCTAGTATCTCCAAAACTCCTGATACTGCCCATTACGACTCGCCCTAGCTATCGAATTCTCACTCGTCGTACTGCTCTTTCTACAACATCCGAGAACCTGGGCAGGATCAATTGAGGAAACCATGTCACCGTCAACATGTACACCGCCAACGGATCTCCGAGAAATTGATTCCCCTTCCAACCACGGTCAACGAGTTCCCTCCTGTCGCATGAGAGTCCGGTTTTGTCTGAGAAGGAGGAGAGTTGGATGATAGCGTTGGAGTCGGTCAGTTCAGTCTTCGTACTACGTAGAAGTAGACGGGAAAGTCGTCCGAAGTTTCAAAGTGACAAGAGTCACCGTTGAATATTAGAGTGCCTGTATGCGCCGTATTGATGCCATGCGTGTTGCGTGCACCCCGGCCGTATCCTCAACGGGTCCCTGATGCCGGTTCCTCCTCCTCCTCCTCCTCCGTATAACGATGAGAAAAAATAACATGAAAAAAAGTTCACTAGTAGGGAGAAATACGCACCTGTAACAGTAGAAGTGTAAGGACTAATTGTAACCGAGGGACTGCCCTCGAAATCCGGTGGAAGCGTTGTCGCAGAAGGAACGTTAACTACACGTTCTTTGACGTATATTGTGTAGTCTGTTCCGGCAGAACGGTCACTGGCAGTAGCGATGGTGTATACGGTGTCGATACTTGTCTGAGTACAGAGCATGCCGAAGATGGTTTCGGAGAAGGGGCTTGGCACTCAGAAGGTTATAGTGTGGACAGTTGGGGTTGGGGTTAGTGTAGATGTTGGGGAAGGCGAAAAGGAAGAAGAGCTCGACAAGCTGGAATCAAAGTTGGGGAGGGAAGAATGTCTAGAGAGTGTAAGAAGAGGCCTCTTCGGATAGCTTTCAGTTTAAAACAGTAGCGTGAGGGCACAAGCCGAGCTTTTCTGACTTACCTTGAACAAGCAGCACCGTGAAGAAAAAGCGAACCGTGCGTAAAACAATGTGCGTTCCAAAACCTTGTCGACAGTCCTCTTCAGATCACGCATTGTTGCGTCTGTCCTTCTCGATGTCGTTCTTGTCGTGGTAGAAGGGAAAAGGAGCGAGAAAAACGTGATTATTGGTACCTCGACACCCTCACGTATAAGGCTATGTTCGGTAGCCGTTGCACATTTTACGCACCCGCGCAGTGCCAGCGCAGATTTCCAGATTGGGATACTAGATCATATGACTGCTTTTGTATGACATCATGGCTCTCTTTTAGTTTTTCCTTCTTCACACGCTCGTTATATGCTTATTGTGCAGCAAGTAAAGATATTCGTGTAGTTGTTGGTTGTTGTCTCCTACACCACCAACTTGCCGGGATATGTCTGGGATGTTAGCGCCGTGATGTTCTCAAGCTGTCAGGACAAAGTGTCGGATATATATTCCCGGAATGTGTCCAAGACGTTTGCTTCGTGATATTCTTGGGCTGTCAACAAAAGGTATCGGATTTACATCCAAACAACATCAATTTGATGACTCCAATGCCACGTCATGAACATATCCTAATTCTCTCCCTTCAATGTCCCCACCATATCCTTAGGATGTCCCGCGACATCTCCCTGTAATGATTTTTGTTTACTCTATTTTTGTATGAAAACAGTTATGGTTTTCCCTGTCGTGCGAGTTCTTCTTTTCTTCATGGTGTGTTTTTCGTGCCAACCCGAGTCTCAACAAAATGAAGGTCTTGCTTCCACTGGGGCATTCGGTACACAGACGCCGTGTACATGTGTAGAAGTCTCTGTTTCTGTGAGGGCTGTCTCTACTCCTCCTCCAACAACCTTCAAAACTGAGGAAATGGATACATTGAAGATGGAATTGCGGGATGCGCAGGCATCCATTACGAAGATGGAATCTACAGTACGTATTATCTTCTAGCACTTGGGCAATCAGCTCACTATATGTTCAGCGAGATTTATCCTCTGTTCAACATACCAAGATCGTCACGGCAGGGACTGAGTTTAGTGATGAGGAATTTGTCGAGACCTTGGACAAACTTTTGGGCCATGTGGACATGGCACAAGTTCACGCGGATCCTGTAGACTGTGTAAGTGAGACTGAGCTCGATACTGAGGGGGCATTAGCCATGGTATTTATCGATTATTCTTTGTCCTTTTTGTCCTTTTTGACTTTTTGTTAGGTGAATACCTCGCAGTTTGAATTTTTGAAAGCCCCTCCTGACCGGCGCGATACCGCTTGGCATTTGAAACGTCTCGACGTTGTGACGGCTCTGGAAGATGAATTGTGTCGTGCTCAACATGCTGAAATATCGGAGGAACGAGAGCTATTCCGACTGCAGGTACTGGTGGAGAGAGCTCGACTGAAGGTGATGGTGCAAAGATCTTTGGCTCAAAAAAAGAAGGAGAGACGAGAGATGTTGGCCAGGGCTTCCCATGAGCTGCGTCGGCAGTTAAAGAACACTCGTTTTCAACTTTGAATGTAACACGAGCGTATTTGGTTCATTAATGCATGTTTTCTTTTGATTTCCATTGTTTTTTTTCTTCTGAGAGTGAGGTACTAGAAAATTTATTTGCAGCGTAAAAAGATGTAACGACAATCCCTATGAACCGGCTGCTTCCTTCGCCTTTTTGTTTCTTTCTCGGGTCTCCGCTGCTTTTGTGCGTGTCAGTGCCCGCTTCTCGACTCCGGACACTTGAAGTGACGCTGAGAGTTGCTTGTGGAATTCAACGCGGTCAGATTTAAGAGGAACCGGTGCAACAAGGTGCCGAGGGAGTGCTTCTCGAATAAGATGTGCATTGTGAAGCGCATGCATGTTAAGTAAGTACCTCCCATCATTGACGTGCACAATACAAGCTTTGTGCTTGGTAGTCTGCATACGTTCCTGCATCACATACGTGTCTGACACACCAATCTGGCATCCAGTAGATACACAATCATGTTGGGCATTGAAATCGAATAAAATGTCCTGTTAAAACAATATTATGGCGATTAAATTAGAACGGACTTTTTTCACAGTGAGTGTTTACTCACACTTCCAGACGCCACAATAATTTCTGTCAAGTTGACAAGAATAGGCATATTAAGCCTTTCATCCTTATGATCCAGAATACGGAAATGTTCGAGTAAGATACGGACATTGCTCGGGGCAGCAGATTTTCCGTTTTCAATGAGAATCTTGACTATTCTCGCTGCGGTAATGTTCTGAGAACACATCAGTAGATATTTTGCAGAAATAATGATTGAACTTACATTTTTATATTCCAGACAAACCCAGGCGCCGACACGACAGATATCTTTTGAACGTGACATGACCAACATACACGGATTCCAAACTGATTCAGCAGATGGAGAAATACTATCTCCAGCCACCAGATTCAAATCCTTAATCAATTCAGACCAGCGATACATAACTCGTCGGCGGGATTTCCGATCTGCCGGAACAAGCTTGATTTGTCCTATATACAAATGAGCTGTTTCTGAGGCATATAGACATTTATGATTGACAAACCTGGAGTAATTTTACTGTCATCTGCCCAACCAAGCTGTCGTTGTACATGCTGATTTTTTTTGAAGAATTCTCGGATGGCAACTCCGGCACAGATATAACGGTTTGTTTCGACATCCCTCCAGTATCCGCCACTGATAATATGTTTGAAACGTTCCATTCCGCCTAGAGCCAATGCAATATCGCGGCTCGGTGCCAAATGATTTGATAAAATGCTGCATAGCCGGAAAACTGCGTTGAAACATTCGAATACCTCAGTTGCAAAAATAACCGCCGGTCCAAATCGACGAATGTCTTCAGGCAGGTGAGTGAGCACGTGAAGCTTGATTTTGGTAATGATTCGACGAGGATCAACATCAGCCCATGCATCAAGAAGGTTGTCTATGAGTATTTGAAAGAGGCCTGGCAATAGATCAGTTGCCATTCTAAAAACAACTTTGAAACTTACCAAATAAATATCCAGATTCCGAATTTCTGGCATCCATAAGCAAGCTCCTAATTCCCCTGTGGCTTTCCATAAGTTGAACAGCTGGTTGCTACAAAGTCCATGGAGATGAAAGACTGCCAGCTGCTGTAGAGATTTGAAATGTTTGCCTATGAGTGAGTTTTTGTACTTCATCATGTACTCTGCACGTGGAGGAGGGATTGTAAGTCCATCAAGACATGAAGATTGCAACCGGACTGCAAATATCGATTCATAATCAGAGCTCCACCCCTTGCTTGTACTATGCCACACATATTTATCAGGTCCAAGAAGCCACGAATGCAGTAATTCTCCAGGTGTATCGAGATGAGGATCTATGCCTGCCAAAATGATATAAGTTAACTCTAAATTAGGCATATAAAAAATCATTACTGACCTCGAGTCTCCAGAAGAATGTTGTAATGATCTCCGGGTCGTAGGTCATTCCTTCCAGCTGTTTTGTATATTGTCAGCACTTAATCGGAATCATACTATCTTGAATTAAAACCTACGATCATTGACTGCCAACTTTTCATAGGATCCTTGAGGCTGCTGAATTACCCAATTCCAAAGTTCGAGTTGAATTTCTCGACTGATCTCTTCAACCACCAACTTTCGGCCATCACCTTTCAGAGATTTACTGTTCAATCGAGGATCACGAGTGTCTGGATTCTTGATTCGTTCTTTATCATGCTCCTTGAATTTGATCAACAACTGATCAATCCAATACTGAGATATCTTATCTTTAACCCCCGTTGCAGTCGCTGACTCTTTGACTGCATCCTCTTTGCCATAACAAGCTTGCCAAATTTGCCATCGGATACACTGAATGGTCTGTTCAGTATTACGGGGTGATCCAGGATGATACAATGCTTCGTAACCATCAACTGTTTCTTTGAAAGCCTCTGAGCCTCCATTTAAATCACGTCGACAATTTTTGCTTCCATTCACACCTATATGTGAAGCTGTCTCAGATTGCTGTGGGTTATCGGCTGGAAGGAAGTGGGGAATTAACTGAAAGAGAATCTCTTCATCCAATTCGCAGTCGTATGTCTCGGTCCATTTATTACATTTGCTTCAAGTTCAAGAATACAATCATTAATTTTTTTCAATCAAAAATTAAAATATGACTAACTTACAAATCCTCGCACAGTGCAACAAATTGTTCTGATGAGGAGGCGACTTGAGATGTTGAACAATATCGAATAAAGAACTCTTGGGCCAGCATTCGGTGTGGGAGATGAGCATTAGTGATGTAGACATTCGTGTGTGCATTATACTGTTTGCTAACATTGCCGGAAACATCATCACTCCATGGAATCACTCGAAGTCGAAACATTGGCCGACCCTTTGAAATTTCGCGCAAAGGATTGACCACAGTGTATTGGTGTGGTGAGTAATCTGAGAGCAGTTGAGTACGACTGATTTGAATCCTACGCAAGTTGAATTTTACCTGAGAATTTCAAACCTTCACCATATGTGGCTTGGATTTCGAGTATATTTTGAGCCAGTGATTGAGCGGGAATTCGATCTTGTCGACTATGGATGGTGCAAAATAATCCAGATTCAGAAGTCTCCTGACTAGTGACACGCAGTATATCTGCATGGACTTGGCCGCCTTCTCTGTCCGATGTCATTGCAATTGTCACCCAACGAAGAACTATGACAAATTCACCGGATTTTGTGCGCGCTAATTCATTGACATAGAAATGACGGTGTCGATTCTGAGCAGAGCTCCAATCTGCCCACATTGGCGGGAGCTCATTTGGATCAACTTCATGCAGCCACTTTTGGGCTTGCCAGGTTTCGGAAATTACTGGGGACAGTTCTGGGTAGATATGTATATGTTTCCGAACTAACGGATTGGACCAATCCTGCAGAATAATGGTTGAATCATTTTTTCAAGTCAAATTTGAATGATCGAGTTAACTTACCATTGCAAACAGTCTCATCGGATGATTCATGAAAAAATGATTCCCTAATGGTGAGACATGATGATTTGAATGTGGTCCAATACTTTGAACCAAGTTTGCTTGGGTTTTCCGAAGCGCTGTAAAGCTTGGGACATCTGGAGTGCCACATTCACGCATGACCCAGATAATGGCCTTCATATGGTCATCAGATAGACGTAAACGCGGTAAATTATCGAGCAAATCAAGCATGAACATCTTTTATTTCAAGTTGACGTTGATCAGTGTTCTTTCATTAAATGAAGGTGAGAACCACAAACTGTTTTTGACGAGTGCGGGAACCATTCATCCAATTGAGATGGCGGTGAACTTGAATTGACGTAAGTTTGTTCTTCGTCTTCCTGCTCATCCAACTCATCAAGACCTGTCGAAAGAAATGTGAGTCTATGGTCAAAATATCACAATCAACTTATACCTAAAGCGGAAATTGCAGTAGCTATCTGGGAGGTGACACTGTCCAATGGCTCGACGGTATCATTAGGTTCGACATTGGTTGAATCAGAGTGCCCGAATAGAGAATGGGATGTAAGGTACGCCAAGTCATCCAATTTGCGTTCGAAAGCTTAAGTCTTCTGACATTCTTTCAATGTTTCTTGCTCCCCTGCTGAAAACATAAAATGATTTCCAGCGCGATCACTATATAAGCCGGTAACATCATTCATTACAACATCTTCCAAGGGGTCATCGACGGCTTCCAATGCCAGTGGTGTGGACGTCTCTTGGGAGAGAAACTGATCTAAATGACGTGCAGAAGGAAGCTTGGCATACGAGGCTGGAGGAGCTGGAGTTGGAACATGAGCAGGTGTTGGTATATGCCCTCTGAGTGCCGCTAATGCTTCTTTATGCTTTTCAGTCTTCATATGTTTGCTTTTCGAAGTTTTCTTGATAATAACATCCTCTGTCTCTGAGTGGTCAGAGCAGAAGCGACATAGGAGACACATTTTGTCATTCGGTATCTCCTCAAATCCATCTTGAATGAAGTCAGGAGTGGTTCTCTTCACTGTAAGTAATCTCACCGGAGTGTTGAGGACCCATATTGTCGGAGTTGAGGAGCGCTGTGACCCTGGCAACTTTCCAACTCAGCTCTCCGACATTTTCACTTCCTACTTTCAAGGCTTTCATTTTTTACAAACCTCGCATTGCAGCCACTCTCTCTATAATCTCCCATTATGTCTTCTTTAGATGCTTTTCTTACTCCTCCAGCCCCTCTTGAGCTCAATTCCAGCAGTCTTTCACCCACTGAAGGCTCTGACTGTGTAGCTTCCAATGCCAAGTCAGCAGCTCTGGTGGCTCCAACTGACGAGTGCAGGCTCACCATGCCCGACATTGCAGGTGAGGGACCCTTTCATTTCGACCAAAATGCGACACCAAGGATGTTTCTCAATCTTCGGGACCCTGGTTCGGCAACCCCAACTCCTCGACCAAAGAAGCTGGCTGATACAATGGCCCAGTATGCAACTACTTGGGGCCATACACTCCAGCTCAAGAATGGACACCAAGATGAACTTATTCGTGCTAGTCAAGTCCGCATTTTCCTTTCCCTTTTTGATGTTTGCTGAAGTTTTCACGAAGATAAAGGACCCGAACCTGCAATTTTTGTATATTGCCGGCCTTATTTTCTCGTTGAAGGATGAGTTTGCGCTTGTTCGTCCCGCTGATACTGCTGTTGCTGTACCCGAGCATACCGAGGTGTGTACCCAGTTTGTTTTTCCTCTTCAAGTGACTCACATTGATTTTAACAGGGTCATATCGAGAGATTGACTGTCCGTGGTATTCTCGACCCAGCGGCTTCGGGATACAAAACTCGTCCCGGCGAAAAAGCAATGGTACGTGATTTCTGTTGGTCTTCATATCCTGTTGCTAACTCGTTGTCTTCTCAGCAAACTTTAAAAAAACATCCGGAATGGGTGCCTCTGGCGTTACTCGAGCACAAACCCACCATGAAAATGATCAAAACTAAAGTCAATGGCAGATTCACTCATCACCGTGCTGATATCAAGGATGCAGTAAGTCCATTTTATCTCATTATGCTCGGTACAGTCTTACAACTCAGGTGTCTGACAGATATCCAAGTCTCTCGGCACTTTTGACGCTCTTGATCAAAAGTTTGATGGCCCGTTCACACCAATCATGCGCTTGACCGCGATAGTCATCACAGAAGTCGGTGGCCGTTCTTGCGAGGTTAAAATGACCATCCCATTGGTCGCTCGTATTGCCTTTCTTGTGAGTATCTGTTCCGGTGGTGGCTCGGACATCTGCTTACTGTTTGTCTCTTCTTAGAGGAACATGTATGTTGCAGAGGCTATAAAAACCTTAGATGGAAAAGTCGGTGGTCACTTTTGGGATGAGGTTGATCAAGGTTTACAAAAAATTCGGGACACTCAGAACTGCGATGCTGTCAAAATATCCCAGTGAGCTTGTTTCCAAGTTGTTAATAATGATTACTCTCTAACCTTGTTCATTTGGTAGAGTTTTCGGTCGCATACTTGATGATGACCGTGTCAAATATCAAGATTTGGATGCCGGCGAGGAAAACTTGGATGAGCTTGCTGAGGTTGATGTCGAGGCTGATTATAATTAGAACTTTACTTTCGCTGAAATTCAGTCGCTCTTTCTCTGGTCTTATATCTTACTTGCGAATTTAATAGTTTGTTCTGTGAATACAAGCAGTGAGGAAGCCAATGACTGGACTGGATCGGCGGCCTGGGGTGAAAAAAAAAACAATGACGAGCCATCCAGAAAAGTTTGAAATAACATATTAAAAATATACACCAAAGCTCTGCGAGTTACATGAGATAGATATTCGCGGCCATATAGAAATGAATATGATGGGGATGTACTCAAAAGATGTGTCTGGGCTTGGGTCTCGCAGGACTGTCGTGCGATTGAGAATCTGATATCCTGGGGATATCACAGGAATGATCCGGAGCTGTTTTCAACATTGCTCCGGAGGAGAACCCCGGTCATATCCCTGGGATATCCCGGCACAAGGGCGGTGTAGCACTGTCTCGTGCAAGGTTTTATGAACGTTTGAAGCTGTGTCCGGGCGCTTCCTCATATAGAGACTGTCGATTCGGCTGACGACATATGATGTCATTTGAGGTCAGGTGACTCTGTGAATCTGATCTCGCGATGATCCGACCCCTCTGAACTTAAGTGTCTACCGTCAACTCCTCTCGGTCGTTTGGCTCTCAGACCTAGCCATGACAGGGACAACCCAGTTTACTTGCTCAAGCGTCGCTCCACAACCATGCTCAAGGGTATTCTTGGCCATATGGATAGGGTTAACGGGAGGTAAGTCGGCAGAGGTGGGTTTGGCGAAGAAGAGAAGGATGAATGCGCCGACGTTGAAATCTCTGACAAGATTGACGTTATTGGAGGCAGCTCAGGTGTGCATTTTCTTTTTTTTCTTCTTCTGAAAGAGTATCTTGCGACTTCTGGTCTTGGTGAGTAGTCTTAGTTCTTGTCACTCTTCGGACTGCTGACTATTGATATTGAGCGCTTGAGCTGTAGCGCGCCGACTTTCTTTGATCAAAACGTATGTTATTATTTTCCGTGAGCTTGGCAAGCTTCGTGTCTAGACTTCCTCATCTTCACCACCTGCAACACTTGTATCCTCCAGGATTGTTTTACACGTACTAAGACAGTTCAAGGCTCCAGTCAATCAATTGGAACTTCGCGGATTGACTCCAACCGGGATTTCCAAACTCGGTCTAATAGTTACCCCGTCATAATCACCGATTTCATAAGCGCTCACAGCCGTTTACGGCTTTCGATAGAGCCTTGTTAGCTTGACTACAGTGGAACCGACTAGAGTCCATTCGGGCCGAGGTGGTAGGTTTTTGGATTCGGGAACTCGTGGATTGAGTCTCATTGTCTGGAGGGGACCAGGATAGAACACGAGCGACAGTTGATGCACGATAACCTTCAAAACCGGCCTCGTCCCTGCGACGTTCGCAGTGGCCCACACTCAATCACAAAACTCGTTCTCTTACAATATCTTCCGAAAAAAATAACATTTTCGTCAATGGAGGTTCCTACTTATACGTCGACACTCGCGTCGTCGATCCTTGTAGCCCCTCGGATCTATAAACCCATCACTGCCGGTAAGTATTATACAATTTGGAAAATGTATTTACTATTTCCGAAGAGTTCACATTGATCTCCCTATCATATACTTTCAATAGATGATATCGATGATTCTTTTATTTTCATTATGGTTGATCGATTAGAAGCGATATGATTTGATCCGGTCTTGACTCTGTACGAGCTGTTCGGACTCGATCGTGGTGCTGTCTGACTCGACCCTCTCCGTGTTGACATCTCAGCTGCATTTCAATTACATATGTCTGCTTCAACTCGGAGGAACTCACTAGTAAGGGCAACTATTATCTCTTCGGATCTACATAAACTTCAATTTTTGGCACGGTACAGCTCAGACACATCATTCCGAGGCTCATTGGACATCATGATCATGGTCACTTATCCTAGAGGTGGCCTTCTTCGTGAATATTAAATACGACTGAGTACTACATTTGGAGTACCAATTTTTTTTCTCTTTTATGACAGTAACTGCATCTCAAACTTTGCTGCATTCATATACGCGTAACTTCAAACCTCGACACTCAAATTTGGAGCGGATTCGTAAATGTGGCTGTCAATGAGCACCAGTAATAGATCATAAGTAATCATTTTCCCATAAAATGCCAAGTACTTCCTAGCACTTACTATGACTAGGAAGTAGAGTTTTGGCTTCCTCATTTGAGGTGCTGACGTTAACTACCACAGAATCGAAAGTTGTGATTATGCATCTTGTGTATCTAGCATATCCCAAACTGATATCCCAAACTGATATGAAACCGGAGGAGAAGTACAAATACTGTTCCAGGAATGTTGGTTGATTATTTAATACTTGAAATATATGAATCAATGTAAAGCATTCTGTTGTCATTACGAGGCCGAATGAAATGAGGACTCGTTATTACTAAACTTGACTTGCGCAAGTGGCTGTGCCAATACCTCATGTCAACTCCATATGGAAATTTCTCCGTACTACGGACCGTATTGCCGCTTCTCCAGCGTTGCGCTGGGTCCTCAATCGGGCATCCCTCCGAGATTGTTAACCCTAATGTCTATCGCATTAGCGTACTATTCAGGTGAGAAATTTCTTTCCTGCTTACCGTTGCAGTTATAGTCCAAAGCTCGGACCATGGGATTACCGCACACTCATTCTGTCGTTTTCAATGTGTAAACAGAAAATGAAGGCCTCATATCTGCCACGCGCAGCGATGGCCCACTTCTACCTTTTGAATGTAATACTATGGCGCAGTTTACATGCCGCTCTGTAATTTCCGGAGAGAACAAGACCAACGGCAAGAATATCTGAGATTACTTTGTCAGACATACTGAAAATTGGTGTTATGGGCCATTGTAAAATCCAATTTTTTTTCTCAACTAGAGTACATGCAGCTGTCAGATGGAGTACAAAGCACATGTATAGCCTCTAGATGATAGAGAAATATCATTAACTGTATTACTCCCTTCAGTAAGGATTCTTCCTGTCTGTATAGACATGTCTTCCTCAATGATATGTAGATTTTTCCATCACTTGCACAGATGGGTCTTTGACTTCTGAGTGGAGATTCAGGGATTTTGGTTTTAAGCTTGCATGATTACCATATAATTTGAAAAATGCTTATAAAAATTCTGAATATGTATGATAAGGGCTACTTTGGATGTTTTTCTGGTGAGATTGCTTGGATCAGATTGGCCTGGTTGTGAACATTGAATATTCTGCTTATTTTTCCGTGCACATAGCAGGATAGATTTTGATACAATGATTTTGAGCTTGTCACTGGACTAAGTACATAGTTTGACACTAAAAGTTTCTCCCTGTATGACCAACCTTTACTTTCAGAACTTAGCCTATAATCACCTAAGAAATTTCTGTCATAACATGACTACTTCCAGCATCCTTCTGATTCTGATTCCTTCATCACCATAATCATAATTTCTGGTTCTCTTTCCAGAGCGAAAAGAGCTTTCTTGCTGCAGATCACCAGAGATTTAGAATTGAATGCATATTTTGGGATACACACACTTGACATAATGCTCGAGCTATGAAATAAGTAAATATTTGCATACAGGATGGATGCATTTTTAGTTAAATTTATCCTTGCAAAAGTAGAAATGGAGCTTGTGTACATCACTAAATGTTTGCATTACTAATCAGTGGCCACTAAGTTTTGCAAAAAAAGCTTAGATGTTCATTAGATCATGCAAGTGAAACCCATTTTCAGCTTCTGAGAATATGGAGTTGTTTTGCCTTCTTAGATTAATACTGACATCTGTGATATCTACAAAAAATGTACTTCGACAGAAGGGCTCAATACATCGTGAAACATGTAAGGAAATATTCTCAAATATCAGCTTGGTATTCATTTTATTCGAGTTTTCTCAACCAATACCTTTGCTGATAGCCTTGAATCTTTTTGTGCAAGAATGAGAGGAGGTTTTGAGAACTGTTCTGCCGTGTTTATAGACAATAAATGAAAGAAATACAACTTTCTATTTTTGGTCTAATATCTGATTGTCCATCGATCTATCCGTACTCAACTCGTGACTAGCTCTGCACAGTATTTAAGTTGACTGACAACCAATACATGTGTGGATCGCACCAACACCTCGTGTTCATATCGTCAGGTATGTAGCTCGTCCGTTCCCCTCCTCTTCCTCACCCATCGCCTACAACTGTGGAAAAAATCGATTTTCTTCTGTCTAGCCTTCGAATAAACATTCTTGCCCACACCTACAGCAAGCTGTACTCTCACTTTAGGTATGTAGCTCGTCCTTTTGCCCTCTCTCCACTCTCATCTCCTATGGCTGTGAAAATGACCATTTAATTTTTTATCGTCTAGTGTTCACTTGTTCAAGAAAGAATCTTTCAGTCTACGCTTACAGGCTGTGTTTCCCTCACGAGGTACATATTCTGGGGGTCGCTCTGTCCTCTGAGTGCTAAACAATTTATTAACATTTTCTGTCCAGCTTCCCAGTAAACATCAGACTATAAGCCCATACCACCTACAACTTACAATTTTACCATCAGGTAAGCACCCGGTTTCTTTGCCATACCTCTCCCGACAACTGTGAAAACAATTAATTTTTTTCTGTCTAGCGTTTGAGTCAACACCCTAACCCACGCCGACAGCTTGTGACGATTTGGTAGGTACCGGTAGCCTGTTCTTTTGCCCTACGGCTGTGAGAATAAATTAATTTCACTTTTTTCTTGTCTAAGTGGTCGCTTCTTATCCTTCAGTCTACACCTACAGCTTGTGCTTCCGTCACGAGGTATGTATCCCGAAAGTCCCTCCGTTCCTCCAATCACCAAATAATTGATCAAAATTTTCTGTCCAGCTTTCAACTCATAAATATCATACTATAAGCCCATACCACCTACAGTATACATTTCTACCACCAGGTAGTTAGTACCCAATTTCTTTGCTTTCCCTACAATCACGAAAACAAGTCATTAATCTCAATTATTCTTTTGACCAGATTTTCGAGTGAAAATTCTACTTCGGTTGCCCTCGACTATAGCTTGTGTTCTTACTACCGGGTATGTAGAGTATCCTTTCCTCCCAACCCCATTCCTACGATGGCATTGTTTTTATTAATTTTTTTGTTTTTCTTAGCCAGCTTTCGAATAGATATTCAAGCGCCTACATCTACATCTTGCGTTATTACTATCAGGTGTGTAGCTCAATCTTTCACCCTCCCTTCCACATACAACCATTAATAAGTCCACGCAATTAATTCTTAATGCTACTTGACAGGTTTCAAAATAAATATCGGACTAAAAAGCCCACACGCACAGCTCGTATTCATCCTATCAGGTATGTAGCTTGTCTCTTTTCCCTAGTCGGGCATCCCTATACTCCAACTACAAGATAATTGACATTTTCTTCAGCGTTGGAGTAAAGATCCTATTCACATACTATGCGTTTCCTGAACACCAAAACCCTCGAGGTCAAAGAATTTCTCTCGGATATCCCCATCTACGCTATCCTTTCACATACCTGGGAAAAGGAGGAGGTCGTGTTGAAAGATATCCAGGATTGCCAGAAACTCCAGGATATCCAGGGGTGTCAGACTTTCGAGGAGGCTAAAGACAGAGCGGGCTGGAAGAAAGCAGGCTGGAGCAAGATATGGAACGCTTGCAAGTATGCTCAACGATACAAATTCGAATGGATTTGGATCGATACTTGCTGCATTGACAAGTCTAGTAGCGCCGAGTTATCCGAAGCACTCAACTCGATGTACAAATACTACCAAGACGGTCGTGTATGCATTGCGTACTTGAGCGATGTTTCAGATGGGAGGAGTATGACAGGCTTGGAGCAATTCAAGGAGAGTCGATGGTTCAAGCGGGGTTGGACCCTTCAGGAGCTGCTTGCTCCCCGTCACATGGTCTTTTTGGATCAGGAGTGGAGCATGGTTGGAACTCGATTCAGCATGCGGCATTTTGTCTCTGAAGTGACTTTCATTCCACTTGATGTTTTTGAGGGGCGGTTCGAGGTAGGGGACTACAGCATTGCTCAAAGAATGTCATGGGCTGCATCCAGGAGAACGACACGAGAAGAAGACATGGCATATTGTCTTATGGGGATTTTTGGGGTGAACATGCCACCAATCTATGGGGAGGGAGGGGCAAAGGCCTTTCTGCGATTGCAACTGGAGATTATCAAGTTCTCAGATGATCGAAGTATCTTTGCCTGGGTCGCATCGGAGGACTATCAGCGGGGCAGAGGATTGTTTGCTAGTTCCCCCTCAGAGTTTGCGTTTTCTGGAACAATCACAAGGTCTGACTCGAATGGTCTTGGTGAGAAATCATCATTTTTGTTCGGCAACAATGGGCTCCGTATCCATCTTCACTTGCAGCCCGTATCTGATACAGAAAAGGGCGTATTCTTCGCATCGCTACATTGCCGAGACGCTAATGGCGTGATTGGAATAGACCTCCGAAAAGACGGACATTGCTATGTTCGATGGTGTCCGCGTCTTCGACTACAGTGCACGGACAAACCCATGGGAACTTTACAGGAAGTCGTGGTGAAGGAGAGCGCAATCCCTCGACAGTGGCCCGAAAAAGACAATATTGAATTCGAACTTCGAGTTGATTCCGAACTCACCCTTCTCGGCCGGGTTGACGATGACGGCACTCTGTACAGTAGGACTGGTATACAGACGTTCTCGTTGCCTCATAATGCCAAAAGCATGTTCAGACTCAAGACCAAAAACGGAAATCAATTTGAAGTCGGCCTAGGCCACTCTGATGACGTCTTTCCTTTCGCACCCGGTATTGATCGTGATGTCTCTCGTCTCCAAGACAGTCGCCTGTTGCCTATTGACAACGGTAATGGCCTGGCTTCTTGTTTCGTACATAAAACGGGATACTCTTCAAACCAAAGCAACATCCAAATCAATTACGTTCCCTCATCCAGTCCCGAATTCGAGTATTATGATCACATAATGGAGTTCGGATACACGTTACATGCACCAAGCTCAGCTGCTGTCAATTTCACGCTTGACGCTGATCCCTTCCGCTACTGCTTACCCGGAAAAACGAAGGCTGCTTTTTTCGAATATTTTAGACCAGCGCTCATCGAGCTCGCGGGCTGTGGCACAGCTTGGGAAGATCCCGACTCAACAGAGTTGCAGGAACTGTGGGGCGAAGTTATGCCAAATGAGATGAAAGGTCAGTATTCGCAATTTGGCGGAGCTATCAGCGGAATGGTACGTTGAACGTTCTTGTTGAATGGATGATCATAACACGTAAGCTCTCATAGGCTACTGAAAGCCTTAAAGACTGGCGTAACTCGATCGGCGAAGCGGCTATCACCATAGTCGACCAGATTTTGGATGGCAAGAATGAGAAAGAACGACAAACTTTCTTCGAAGAGCAGATGCATAGTAAAGATGGGATGGGTCCATATTATTATCCGGAGAATAATGTGGACCCCTCTGAGGTGGGGTCACTTCTTTCTTTGTAACCTATGTTCGCTCATTCACTCGGTTCAAAATTTGTGTTGTTCTCCTTCAACCGAATGTAATTTGTAGGAAGTTTTCCAGTCCCGAATCATTTCCGAGACTTTTGCTACACACTTTGAAATCATTAAAAATATTCCTGACGATAGCCGTTCGGAGGCCTTACCAAAAGCGGCCCTGGCTCTATCTATCTTGGCTGTAAGTCAAAGCATTTTATGTCAAGCGTTCTTATTATCATGGCTGATGGACTGCTTTATTGAATTACAGATCGATCGAGCATTTCTGCTTTCTCATAACAGCATAGCCCCGGGTTATTTCTCATCGTACGAGCTGCCCAACTATGCTAGTTCAGGAATGCATCAATTGTTTGGGAAAAATGCAAACGGGCAGGACTTTATCTCCCCCGAAATGTGGTCTCGGATTATAACAGCTGCGAAAGCGCATGTTCAACCTCAGACCAGCAATATTACTAGCTCAATTCCATTGCAGGACAAGAAAGAGAGGTCTAGTGAGTACCTATACGTATACAAGCCCCAGATGCCGTAGAAGTATGAACCACGTAGGTCAAATTGGGCATTATGGGCAATGATTATACGACTCGAATTTTCCCTGCTTTTGCATGAAGTAGCTGAGGTGGGGCATCTAGTACAACTTTAATATTTTCTACTTGTATACCATTCACTACATATCTGTCTGTGTCTGTATAAATATTCTTTTCTTGATATCCTTAACGTTTTTACGGAGTCTACAAAAAGCAACGGTTCAGAGGCCCTAAAAACCATTCTTAAGGAGCTAGCTCTGTTTGACAGCTAACTATGATCAATCCTACAACCTGATCACATCAAATCATGCTACATAACTATTTCTTGTCTAGGCTGGCCATGGAAGGATTGAACCCCGCGCTGCATGAAATACATGCTCAGTTACACGCCAAAAATACCATTATATCTGCCGAGCGGATTGATGGCCGGAAAGTCAGACGGGGAAAGTCAGACGGAAATTTAATATATTTGTGGTTTCGATAGGTGTCTAGATATCTCAACTGGTATGGGTAAATTTGCGGGGACCCCTTGCGGGCTTGCGGGGACTTTTTTGGAATTTGCGGGCATCCTTTAATACAATAGATTTAGTAGTATGTAGCCTATTAATGATTGTATATATGTACAATAGTGAATATAAGACTAAAAAAACTGTAAAGCAAAAAGTATTCATCTCGTAAAAAAATGGGATATGCACAGCTACACAGTAGTATTTTTTTGCTCGGATGGACCTAGTGCTACATATATGTATTCAATAAAGTGTTTAAAGCTGTAGGTAAAGAGTTTAAAAGTGTTCTTGTGCAAAATTGAGTGACTTTTGCATTTGTATATAACAGGAATTCACGAAAAATGAAAGATAAAATCTATCAAACATAATAATTACAGTAAAATGGGTCTAGCAACACATTGCAATAAAGGATGCAATAGCTACAAGAAGATTTTTGCTAGATTATTCAAAGAAATGTAATAGTGAGTTAGTGTATTAAAGTCGAGCTCTCCAGAGGGTCCCCGCAAGGTCCCCGCAAGGTGGCTGTGCACTTGCGGGGACCTTGCGGGGACTCTCGCGGGGACCTTGCAGGGACCTTGCACAGACCCTCACAGGTATTGCACAAATATCAAGGGAGTAGTGTCACTGTATTTTCATGTCATTTTAAGAAAGCATTGATGTGAATTTTTAATTTTATTGACAAAACATGTCGAAAAAATTAGTTTTACCTTACAATGCTTTGACAGAATTTGCGGGGATCTTGCACAGACTCTCACAGGTAATGCACAAGGATCAAGTGAGTACTAGGGAGTAGTATCACTGTATTTCCACAGCATTTTAAACATGCCTCAATGTAAATTTATAACTTTAGTGACAAAAAATGTCGAAAAATTTAGTTTTACCTTACAATGTTTTGACAGAAGTTGCGGGGACCTTGCACAGACCCTCACATATACTGGGCAAGTATCTAGTGAATACTAGGGGGTAGTATCACCGTATTTTAATGGCATTTCAACAAGGCCTTGATGTGAATTTTCAACTTTAGTGACAAAAAATGTTGAAAAACTAGGTTTATCTTAACAGAATTGTTCATTCTAAGAACTCCTGCTCAAGGATTTAAAGGCTGATGAGGTGGTACTTCCAATACTCTATCTCTGTTTGAACATCACAGGGGAAAACTGATTTGTTGGACAAATCATGTACCAGTCAGTTTCATTGTCTGAGTTTGCATCAATTTGTTTTACTCAACAGCATGGCCAAAAAATCTGAAAGTTGGCACAGAGGACAATTAAATAATATAGATTATGTATATGTGTTTTTATAAGATACTTCGAAAATAGGTATGATTACAGTAGGGTCCCCGCATGTCCACAGGGTCCCTGCAAGGTCCCCGCAAAGGGTCCCCGCAAAATTCCAACCCCCGTATCTCAACGGAATCCCAATATATTTGGACACATTTCAGTACATAAAGACTGTCACTAAGTAGCTAAAAGTGCCATATGATTTCTCCTTTTCATTAGTAAGTTTACGCCGTCAATTTCCTGAATTATAATTACTATGCTGGCATTCATCAAGTTGCAATTTGTTATAGTACTTACTCTAGCTTCAGGTAGGACAGTTACTTTGATTCGAGCTACTATGACTCATGCCTAAGTCCAACTTTGATCTAGTTCTAGCGGCTAGTCCCATTGACATAGAACTTGATGAGTCTCATCCTACCAGGGTTTCAGCAAGCTGTACTCGTGAGTATAATCTATGAATTTATATGCCAAAGCCAAAATCTGTTTGGGATCAATGGCATAGATGTTTTCTCGCAGTGAGTTATATATGAAGTTGCAAGATGGCTTTATGGAACTTGATTTCATCGCTCTGTATCCTTCAATACCCACAGTCTACTCTCCTTTTCAGACGTGATACCGGGAGCTAGAGCCGGAGCCAGAGCCTTAGTATGACTTGAGAGAAAGGCAAGTAACTGTCGAGAAAAGGGACAAAATTCAACTCTACTCAAGTAGATTACTAGGTCGCCAGTGTAACATAGGACTATTTAGTTTCGGAACGAAATAACATTCTGAAATCTGTAATGTCTTGATCTACGTATACAGCACGATCAAGAGTACCAGAAGCACACGGATGGCTCGTCCTTCAGCTTATAGACACATGACAGTTGAAGGAGGTTGGCATTGACAAGGACTCAGTACAGATAGATTCAGCGCGAAACTTACATGGGACGATGGTTCTAGTCAACGCTGAGGCAATCGTCTACAAAACGGGTTTGATGTAATCGTTCTCGTCTATTTGCTCCAAGTACATCGTGACAGCGGAGTCAGTCAGTGCGTGTCAGCTTGACTATTTGTTTCTTTTTTTTTTGGTGGTTGAAGCCGTGAATCATACACCAATTCCATTGTAAGCTGGTTGGCTTGGGGCTGAGTTGGTTTTTGCCTTCTTGCCAGGAGCTTGTTTTGGCTTGTAGAAACATATCAAAGCTCATGTCATTTTTAGATGCATTGCATTGCTGAGCAGGCCCAATTGTAAATGAATGTTAAGTTTCTTATTGATGTCAATAAAGGCTGTCTACAAAAGAGCCAAACCGTGAACCCAGAAAAGATAATCGAAAGAGCCCACAACAAATTCATCAGTATTGCTGCTCTCACATATTTACCCCCAGTATCTCCAAAACTCCTGATACTATCATTACGACTTGCCCCATTGCCTCTGCTATCGAGCTCTCACTTGTTGTACTGCTCTCTTTCACCACATCCCAGAACCTGGGCAGGGTCAATTGAGGATCCTGTGTCACCGTCAATGCATACACCGCCAACGGATCTCTGAGAACTTTGGTTTCCCTTCTAACAATAGTCACCGAGTTCCTTCCTGTCACATGAGAGTCCGATTTTGTCTGAGGACTCAGGAGGGGGAGAGTTGAATGACGGAGTTGGAGTCCGTCAGTTCTCGGTCTTCGTAGAAGTAGACGGGAGAGTCGTCCGAGGTTTCAAAGTGCTGGCAAGAGTGACCGTTGGATATTAGAGTGGCCATATGCGCGGTGTAAGGATGAGAAAAAAAACGAACGTAAAAGAAGTTCACTAGTAGCGAGAACCCCGTACCTGTAACCGTAGAAGTACAAGGAATTATTGTAACCGAGGGGCTACCCTCGAAATCCGGTGGAAGCGTTGTTGCGGAAGGAACGTTGACCACGCGTTCTTCGACATACATCGTGTAACCTGCTCCGGCAGAATTACGAGGCCGACTTTAGGAGGACTCGTTCTTGCTTATCTGGAGTCGCAGGGTGGCAGTGCACTTTACCCCGAGTTAAATCCTTTTGGGATATCATTAATCTTATCTTATACTATTTTTATCACTTTGACACTTGGCAGCCCGGCATAAAATCAAGGCCTCGTACCTGCCGCGCGAAGCGACGGCCCTATTCCTTCATGGTCAGTTGCTATGAGCGATACGGTGCCAATACTGGTTTGAGCGTAGAGCATGCCAAAGATCTCGGAGAAGGGGCTTGGCATGTAGAAGGTTATGGTGTATATGCTCGGGTATGGGGATGGGGTTGGTGTAGGTGTTGGGAAAGGTGAGGAGCAAGAAGAGCCCAAGAAGCTGGAATCAGGGTTGGGAAGGCGAGAATGGCTGGAGAGTGTAGAAAAAGGGATTTTTGGATAGTTTTAAGTTTAAAAAATTTCAAGTGAGGGCACAAGCCGTGCTTTTCTGACTTACCTCGAACAAGCAGCATCATGAAGAAGGAGCGACTCGGAATCATGATGATTGTTTATTTAAGAAGACGTAAAATGATATGCAATCCAAAATCTTGTCAACAGTCCCTTTCAGGTTACGCGTTGCCCTTCTTGTTGTTGTCCTCGTCGTCTGTCTTTCTCGTTGTCGTTCTTGTTGCGATAAAAGGGAAAAGGAGCGGAAAAAGCGTGATTATTGGTACCTCGACACCCTGACGTATAAGAGTCTATAAAACAGATCGTCATCAACGTGTCTTCCTCTTTGGTTGATGGCAACGAATGCATACCTCGGAGCTGCACTCCAACATCTTCGAAGCCCAACAAGCGACGCTGGTAGCATCTCGCGCAAGGTTTTACTATCACCACAAAAACTGACAACAGAATATTTCGAAAAACCTACTTCTTTTTTCAAAAACAGCCCAATATGTTAGCACTATATTACACCCTTTTCAAAACAGCCCAATATATCCATGATATACCGGGCCATTACCAAAACAACATAATATTTTTCCAATATCTCGGTCTGTTTTGAAAACAATGCAATGTATCAAAAAAGGAGGCAAGATATTTCCACAACAATGCCAAAATATTGCTCAGTTTTCTGATATGCCGCATACTTATGAAAACAATAAAATAGTTCATAGATATCTTCATGTGTTTTCCAAACAGTGCAATGTATCAACAAACGAGTCAAGATATTCAACAAGCAGTACAATGAACAATACAATGTGCATTGTCTAATGAGTTAAATGTACTCCAGTATG
>ML179522.1:65599-76024 GCA_004369135.1 Dendrothele bispora CBS 962.96
TTTTTTGTCGCTTCCCTCATATCAATGTCTTCATTACTTTCCGTGGCTTCCACTGCTCTTTATCCACCATTGTTGTACTGGTACCATTGTTGCATTATTGTTGATCGAAATTATATGCTTGTTACTATTGTAATCCGATGTACTTCCTGTGAATGATTCTATTGCCCGTTCTTTTGTCCGCATACTAAGGTATTGCTTGTTTTTCAAGCTGTTCCTTGTTTCCTGATCTATCGCGAAATATTCATGGTTTCAGAACATTTTATTTGATTTGTGATATGTTCATCAATCCACGTAATTCTGTTCGATTTGTGAGATATCACCAAATAAAGTCTGATTTGCAAAGTATTCGTTGTTTTCCCATAAATTGTTCATTTTGCAATATGACTTTTGTTTCCAGTTTTACCGGTCATTTTGCAGTATATTCCTTGTTTTGCATAGTTTTTTCCGTCATCGATATAATGAAAAATGTCACAAAAAATTCCCCCGGACTGGCATATGTCGGGCATAAATTGTTGCACTTTGAAAACATGGGAAATATCGGAAATCGACCGTGACCATCCCTTATATGGCCTTTTCAGTTTTTGTGGTGATTGAATTTTCCCTAACACCTGGCACGTTTCGGAGCATGTCTTGTTTGCAGTCCCTTACTTTAATTACACTGAGCACATCATATCTACACTAGCTTGCTACAGCTTTTTGTCCCATCTGGTATATATCCAAATCTATGCCACTCAGTTACTCTGCATCCTTGCATCAATGATATTCCCGATAATAATAATTGTCTTTACCTCAAACTCATACAAAGACCAGTGTAAACTTGAAAGAGAATACTGTCTGATCAACGTGAAATTCACCGAAATCCACCAGTACTTTGCCCAAATTTCCCAAAATCTTCAAAGTCGGTCAGGGGGCTAGCTAATGTGACCAAATTTTCAAAATACAAAAATTGTAAAAATGTGAGGAAATTTTCAAGGATTTTAGAATATTCTTGAGATATTTTGGCAAGACAGTTTTCCTGATGTCATTACCACTTAACAGTCCACTAGCCAAGCCACGAGTGTGGATAAATGTGAAAGAGGAGCTGAGCCGATGAAAATGTTTCGAGTGAGGTCCTCTGTGACAGGGCACTTGCACATCCTGGTATTTTCTCGATTATTCACTAGCACCCTGGGTAACCTTCAGAGAAATCTGGGATAAATTACATTTACAGACGTGAACATCCGATGGTGTTGGTACCGGGAGGAAAAGATATTCAACATATCTTACAACAATCTAGTACTGGAATAAGTCTCCGCGTGTTTATTTTTGGGAATCTTCGAAACTACAGCAACATTTATTCGAGAGTATATTGACTTGCACCACCGACATCATTTTCCTCCCAAAGAGCTATTTCAGACTTGCAGAACTCAAATAATTTAACGGGCTCACCATTTCGTTAGTGATTACTCCACTCAAGGGCGAGTTGGATCTTGTTACAACTCGATCCACGCTCATCTCGATGTGGATCTCAAGCTAATCTCAAAGAAAAGGTTGTGACATCAACAGGGTTACCTTGGAATTATTGCTTTTTACACACCTGATTTGACATTGAATGATCTCTCTCACCGATGAAAGATGGTAGAATATGACTCTTGGCTTGTGCAGTGCGAAGGGAAATCCTTCCGTTCAGCCTATATGGACCGGGGTAGGTAATAAAAATGAATAACTAATAGAAAGCACCAACGATGCCAGAATGAAATTGCTGTACACTATGAGATGTGTATTAGGTTATTTTACAATGTCAGATTAAATCACGATGAGATTAGTATCAAGCTCACATTTTGCTGATTGTATAAAGAAGAAAAACCAAATTGCTGATTTGTATTAAAATCAATCTTTGGAGTTCAAGTAAAATAGGCAGTGATGCTTACCACTTCCTGAGCCTTTCAGAGTGACCAACTTTAAAAATAACAAAAGCAAAGATAGCTAAAATTAGGTATGTTCAGCACTGGGGAATACACAATTTGGTACTGACCAGAAGTAACTGCAAGACATTGCAGATACTACCAACCGGTGAATATCAACGATAAAAGATAAAGAATTTGGGCTGACGTGGTAAGTAAACCAGTTTCTTAAGAATGTACATTAAAATTGATATTGCTTGAATGTGATAAAAGGCTATTAAGACTAACCAATTGTCCAAAGAATGAGTTTATTGACAAGCTGGTTGGTGCTAGAACAGAAATAATTGAGAACCAAGGAAAGATGGGAGGATGGAATTCAATGTGGACCTTCTGATAGAACCTTGCATTGTCTTCAACAGAACACACAGCGCAACTGTATTAGAGAGATCTATAAAAGCACCAAGTGTGCAATTTAATATCATCATCCACACAGTCTTAGACAATGTTCCCGTATCATCTTCAATGGGTCGTAGTAGTGACAATGCTACTAAGGATCCAAGTCGGAAAATAGCCAGGATGGTGTAGATTGCAGAATAATATGGGATTTTCGAGAGCAAAAACACACGGTAAGAATAAAAGACCTAGTAAGAAGAGAAGGGTCAGAGTTGCAATAGATGACTATGTTATTTGCACCTCAGCAGTAAACGAGATTATTGCTGCCGCAATAACTGATACACGCAAGTCCCAAGTGAATATCATTGTTTGGTTGTTTTCAATGTCAAGCACTGTCAACCTATATAAGTATATCCATAAAGATACACTGTGTATAGTCTCAAAACAGCTGAAACCAGTAAGTTTGAAAAGCAACTTTTGAGATATCATCTCATACATCAAAAATCCAATCTAAAAATCACAAAGTGATCAGCTTGCCATGAACCAGACTGAAAATGCAAAATAGGTTCACCATCAGTTTGAGAAGGAGCATGTCATTTTTGAAAGAGGCTATATAATTATATCCTTGAATGACAAGAATGCCATAGAGGACAGAAGAAACGATTATGGACAGTTCCATACCCCCAAGTTGAAGATGAGAATCTTCAGGAATAATGTTGGTCATGATGGTGTAACTTGTTAGTAGGGGGTTGGCATACGAGGAAAGGCATGGTTGTTGTCTAGCTTTAAATCATGCTATTTGCCTAAGAATATTATGATTGAAGAGTCAGATGCCAGATATAAACTGAGATAGGAGGTGTAGTGGTCACACTGGCACTGCCAAAGATTCTTTCCATCAAGATATCTAGAGTTGAAACACCTGATGACCAGTGACAAGCGGTATTACTTTGATGCACTCTGAATCCAAGTATGTGGCCCATCATCAACACCCCAAAAAATCCATGCTAGTAATCACAGCAGTTTACATTTGTTGTTGTGCATCATTAGTTGGTCGGTATAAAGTAAAATGACAAGACATTCCACCAGAACTTGTGGGAAGATAGGAACACTTTTGGCTAGGGCAATATTTCTTTTCTCATGGAATTATCGTCTTATCAGCTTACAGACTGGGACCAGAACAACAGTAGAGTTAGGCTTCCGCCTGTATCTCGATTCTTAAACTGTCCCACCTGTACTCCGAAGCTGTTCTTTTTCATCATCTACAAAGTGGAGCTCTTTCATCAGCGATTGATTTTTTTTAACAGCGGTATGTAGTAAACACGGTCTCATTCAAAATTGAATGGGTGGCTAGCCGTTGCAAGAATACTGCTGTGCATGTGGCGAGAAAATTAAATCCCGGTAATCCACTCTGTCTTTGCCGCAAAACTTGATAGTAATGACTATGTGTCCCAGGTCCCTGCTGCACCTTTGCAGTGTGAAGTGTGACTCCTATGCCAAAAGCCCAACCTTGGTTTTCAGCTGCAAATTAAGAAGGACACGGTCAGCAACTACCATCACTCTCAGCCAGGCACACACCTTTGGGACCCTCCCATCAAGCAGAACTGTCGTGTTCCAAATGCACAAAAAATCGATTTCCCGGTTTCAATGATTTTTTCCCGATCTCATTCATAATCAACTTCCCTGTTTCACTCATAAGTGACTTCCTGGTCTCATGCACAACCAACTTCCCGGTCTCATTTTCAAACTTCCCGTCTCACTTACAGTGATGTGGCCGAAAATATAGCACCTTCTAAATTGGATGCCGCCTGGCACAGCCACGCTACAGGATCACATGCGTGTGGCCTTAAGCGCTGTTGCCGACCACCTGGACCAGTCACTGCTGGGGCCCAAGGATTTTTGATGGGCAAAAATACCCTGCAAGGAAGAGGAGGAGGAGAAGTTTATCATCTGGACTGGGAAAAAACTAAGGCTAACTTTCCGGGACATTTTTGATGACAAAAATATGGATTGGCAAAGATGCCGCATCTTTTTCGAGACCATTTATTCCTACAAAGATATGTTGTACGTAGATGGCATCTTTGAAAGAAAAATATGAAACATCTTTTATCTCTTTAAGCCACAAAATCCTGCATCTTAGTGTGATAAAACTGTTTTATTGGGTAAAGATGTTTCATACTTCCCTTTCAAAGATGCAAACACTTTGAATAAATGTATTTTATTTGCAAGTACAAAGATGCTATCTACTTACAACATATCTTTGTAGGAATAAATGGTCTCGAAAAGATGCGGCATCTTTGCCAAATCTTTGCCAATCCAAAATCAAATATTTTTGCCATCAAATGTCCTGTGTCACAAAAAGTGACCATGTGCACACATCACATAAGGGTGTCATGTGATGAGTACACAACAGCTATATATAGTAGATCCCACAATGCTAACTGAAGTTAGCATTGCCGGCCTTTTGGCACAACAGTTAACATGACTTGGGGTCAGTCTGTTACATCCCGGAAAGTTAGCCTTAGTTTTTTCCCAGGGTATTTTTGCCCATTAAAATCCTTGGGCCCCAGCAGTGAGTACATTCTGAGTTTGGCTGGTGCTGGAGTAGTGCATGCAATCCTAGGTCATGGGCCAACTATTGAAGGTGTCGGGGAAACAGAACATTTACACTTGGACATCAAATGGAAAGAACATATTTTCCAACCCACAGTATTTGTTTTGCAGGTTACAGCAGTTTATTGTGGAGCTGTGTGTGTGTTGGGATATAAGTTGATTTAGGTTGATGAGCATACTACTACATAGTACATACAACAATTTAAATTTTGCTGACATGTGTTCCGCAATTTTCTGTAATACATAATAGTCTATACTTCCTTAAAAGGATTGTTCCAGTGTATCTTGGATTTTATTCAAATCCCTTGAATAAAACTTACAATGTAATCTCTTTATGGACTCTGTCCTATTAATAATTAGACCAAATTTAATTTGTAACTGAAAAATCGTGATCTCCTGGAATATAAAACCCATTCAGTAAAGCTTGGAAATGACCTTTTTTCCTGTTGCAGATGTCGTCTATTCTATCTGAATTTCATATGTTATAATTTGGAGTAAGTTGTAAGTAAAGAGCTTGGAGGACTTTAGGTTTCTCTGATTTCTATCAGTTCACCCTGACTTGCCCATCAGTTGGAGGCGCTGTGCAATGTGCTACACTGAGACCATCATGATGGAACCCCTTGAAAAACTTGAAATTTGAACTCTTTCTAGGGAATTGTGAATAAGAAGTCTGGAGGATTTTGGTATTTCCCATTGCTCAGGATTGCTATCACTAAAAGAAGTTCACTTCGCCGTTTCACCATACTGCCTGAACTCCTAAGTAGGCACAGGGACAACACACTTCTGACAGTGTTGAATTAATGGAACCATTAAAGATTCTAAGGTTTGGCCTTGTCAACTTTTCTCCGTGCTGTTTACTAGTACATTAATTAATACATATTCACTTGTTTATGTACAATGAGCAGTGCTCATGTCATCGCTCAATGGCAACTCCGCTCACTCTCTCATTGCTCTTCCCTTGGCATCAACATTTATGCATATGGACTAATTGACAGTGACCCACCCGACTCCCTCAAGAGTAAACTTATTCAAATTTCAGATTCTTTTCTGACCTCTGACCTGATTTCTCTGGGGAAGTATTGACGTAAACATGTCATGAACGAGAGTTCCTTGAGTCCTGTCCCGATGCATTTTATTGCTCTTAAGCAGTTGAGTTTAGAAGGGATTGTAATCCTTTACTGACAGGTACCGGTTTCCACTGCACCCTATTATCAGATTACGAAGAGTTCACTGGGCCACTCGTTACATATGAGTTCAGATGGGAAAGGCTCTTGATATCCCCCGGCCCTGATCTGTTGGAGGCCTATCAACCAAAGTTCTGTCAAGAAGACTAGGCTGTCCAATGTCCATACTAGATGCCTGCATGCTCGGTCTGTCTACGCTTGGCGTTTTCATTGGGTGAGCGAAGCGAAACCAATTATTGAAGGGGGCCCCAAAAGTTGTTGCACCGCCACTGGCGGGTGTATAGCCACAACCCCGTTTTGGCTTGTGGTATGAGTCAGGCCGCGTGATGATGACGTGGCAGTAGATACCTTTGTACAACAGATACAAACACAGTTTTTTTTTTGTTTCGTCCCATTCTATTGCCCCGCGCACACTCACGGTATGTCTTCTGTTAATACAGGAGGTTTTTTAATGGTGATTACAGTCTGGGTGTTTAGTCCTCTGAAGTAATTGGTGTTTTGAATTATTCATTAAGGCTTTTGCATGTGTGTATTGACTTTTACTATACTTTCCATCAGGAAAAACCCAATCTGAATACTTGGTCAAATATTGTGTCAAATTGTGTTATATTGTACTAAATAAATACAATATAACAGTATAGGCAAATATTATGTAACAAATACAACGGCCCCCTTTTTTATTTGTACAAAATATAGCATTATTTTCAGATTATTTTCACACATCTAGACAACATATCCAACATCTAACACTCATATATCATGTTTTTAAGCATCAAACCATCATATTCATCCATATGACGAGGCACAAACAATATATTAACAGGAATCTATGTACTACAAGTATGACAGCTACATAGTATGACTATGAAATGAATAAGAATAAAATAATCAGCCAGACGTTAACAGCCTGGACAGCAATCATCAGTCACAAGTATATGTAAGCCTAAGTACCTTAATGGAGCGGCAGAACAAAACTACGGACATACAAGAATAAAATAACCAGCTAGACGTTAACGGCCTAGACAATCATGTATCAGTTGCAAGTATGTAGAGCCTAAATAGCACAAACTTTAATCTAGCGGCAATAAAGAATGAAAAGACCTATGGAGAAATAGAGAAACATTACAAGGCCGAATGAAATGAGGACTCGTTCTTACTAAACTCGAGTTGCGCAGGTGGCTGTGTCCTTTCCTCATGTCAACTCCATTTGGAAGGCAAACATGTGATCTCCGCCGAATAACGGCCTCGTATCTGCCACGCGCAGCGATGGCCCACTTCTACTTCATTAACTCTTTTGACACAGTGAGTATGACGAGAGACTTACATATAAACAAAGTAGCCGGTAGATTCAGTCGTTACAGAGGCAGAGCTTTGGCGAGACACGAGCTGGGCCAGTGCACGACAATTGGGAAATGAAGATGTATAGACTTACTAATTCCATATCTCCTATCACTCTTCCCCAGGGACTGCCAGCGCACAGAACAGGGAAAGAAAAGGTCATAAACTGTGAGGAGAATGGCAGAGGCCACAACAAAGATGACAGAGAGATGGTGATGTCATGAAGACAAGGGAGAGTAGCGGATCTCAAAAGAGAAACAGCTTTAACATGACCACTGCCATGTGGAAAGATGATGCAGGGGAAAAAAGAGAGAAGGCGACGCCAGAAGACTGGACTTGAACAGATGTTGCCTGATACTCTTCGCTCACCCATTATGCATTTAGGGACGGTCACACGGGGACCAAAGGACCTCAATGCAAAACATATTAATGACTGGGGTGGTACTCTTTATCCCGCCACTTTTAAATTTAGACTCGAAGACGACCATTTGCAATAAAAAGAGAGGAACCACCATATGGTCTGGTACCTAACCATATAGATATCTGAGTACCTTTCGTGAGGTCGGATAGTCTCCGCTTCCGAAGAAATTTGACCAGGAAAACACAACCATGGAGCTGTAAGAATAATCAGGTTTTCAATAGCCCCGGTTCCTGTCATATTTCCATCAAATGCTAGCAGTGTACCTCTTCGGTTTGTATGGTAAGTACTAGCTATAGGCAGGAAGAAAGGCTGTCCGGCCTCAATCTAAATTACCCAGGTTCGATGACTGTGCAGGTACTCACGTTGATATCGAAATCCTCAGCGTGTGATTGGCCCATCCTGATTTTGCTGTTGCTCTCTTTAGAACGGAAGTACCGTTCCAGTACCATTCCAATCAAAACCGATACGTTGGTCGATTACATGTACACTTATAAATCCACACTCCGCCCACATTTCTTTTCTGTTGCCACCTAACGCAATCAGCAACCCGCCTCTTCTCATTCTGTCCACATCGTTCACACCCTACAATGTCAGACTCTGAAGATCTTAACTGTGGCTCAGGAGGGGGTGACGACAGATTTTTTGGTCTTCGTGTGGCGTCAATATTCATCATCGGCGTTGGGTCGATTTCTGGTGCTTTGTTCCCTGTGTTGGCAAGGAGGAGTAGCTGGTTGCGGGTCCCAAAAAGCCTGTTCGAGTATGTAGTCGATCTCTTTTCTACAACCAACATCACGCTCAAGATTTCTATGTCGTATATCTACCTAGCTTCGCAAAATACTTTGGATCGGGAGTCATCGTAAGAAGAGGATTATTTTCTTCCTTCTTTCTCTGGAATCACCTCATAGTGACCATCTTTTTTCTTCCTCGTTCTTCCCAGATTGCCACCGCTTTCATTCACCTTCTGTCTCCCGCTCTCGAGGCCCTAGGTTCCCCATGTCTCGCTGAAGGATGGCAAGACTATGTAAGTCCTCCACGACCCTGATATGTCGTTTCTTGTGTCACTGACGTATTACTACAAGCCCTACGCTCTTGCTCTCTGTCTCCTGAGCATCTTCTCTCTTTTCATCACCGAATTCCTCGCTTTCCGCTGGGGAACCGCCAAGCTCGCTCAAATAGGTGCCAAACACGACGCTCATGGTCATAATGTTGGTTCACACGTAAATCATGGACCTGAAGGCGGGATGAGGACAACACACGACCATGAGGAGGGTGAGAGAATTACTCCCAGGAAAACAAAAGAATCCGACTCGGTCCGGGATGCTGAGCTTGGAATCGTTCATTCTGGAGGTTCAACTCCGTCCTCGTTGGACTCGGCATGGGTTCAGGTCATCGGAATTGCTATATTAGAGTTTGGAGTGGTGCTGCATAGGTACGTAATCCTTCAAAAGTCGGGAGGTTGAATTTGGATTCATTAAATCTCTATAGTGTTTTAATCGGCCTAACTCTCGCCGTGGACGAGGACTTCCGTGTTCTTTTCGTCGTTCTCGTTTTCCACCGTAGGTTTTCGCTGCTTCGGATCTTGAGAATGTAACCGAGATTAATTACTTATTCCTCTTTTCACTTGACTTTTGCAGAAACATTCGAAGGGCTCGGTATAGGCTCCCGGCTTGCGTTCCTTGAGTTCCCTGGACATCCGCAGTATCAGAAATGGTTTCCTATCCTCGGTGCTCTCCTCTATGGTATCACCACGCCCGTCGGCATCGCTGCTGGCCTAGGTGTACGGAGCACCTATAATCCAGGAAGTACCACAGCTTCAATTGTCAGCGGTGTAATGGACTCACTTAGCGCCGGAATCTTGATATACACTGGTCTGGTCGAGGTATGTAGCGATTTTTCTATGTTGATTTTCATTTTGATTCTATGTTTCCCTTCCTTTTTTGAATGATTATCTGAACGAGTTTCTTACAATTGTGGTTTTTATCCAAATTTAGCTCTTAGCACATGAGTTCTTGTTTAATAAAGAAATGATGAACGCGTCGAACGGAAAATTGGCATATGCGATTGGATCGATGTTACTTGGATGTGGAATCATGGCTCTTTTAGGTCGTTGGGCTTGAAAGAGTGAGATGCAGTTTTTCTTGACTTTTCTATTTCAACACGATTTTGGTGTAGGGTGTATTTATATACTTCTACTGTACAAGATCCTCATGCTTTACAAATTTCAACCCTAATTGACTTTGGATGGTCAGAATTGGTTCTAGTTGGCTTAGACTTCGATGTCATCACTGCCATTTTTTGTGTGCCTACGGATAAGTCCTGCCGAACGTTCCAAGTCCAGCCACCGCTCGCACTTAGATAAACGAAAGGTTAATGTTCTTGAAATCAGTCTGACCGTCTGCAGGCTTAATGTATCCAAGCTCGATGTTTTGCAACTTTCAACACTCGTTTAAAGAAATCGGGCCATCACAAAGCGTGGCACTGAGTACGAGGCCGAACAGTCAGAATGTTTGAGCCTCAAGACAACTTTGTAATAAGTTATGTGACTACATATTCTACGTCATTTAAGTAACATCACGGCGTGCAAGTGCAGGTACAG
>ML179523.1:0-74345 GCA_004369135.1 Dendrothele bispora CBS 962.96
GGCAGAGGGAGGTTCCTAAGGTGTGTTTAAAAATAAAACACGTATCTTACCAGTCTGATCCATCAAATAGGATCGTTATCGAGTGCTGTTACGTGTGATTTTCCAATGGAGGCATCTCAAAATGCTGAAGCGAGCTGGGCGGTGTCATGCTCAATCCGGTATTGATGGGACGGCGCGAGGAGAGTGTGCGATGGATTGTCCGGCTTGTCCTCAACCAGAAAAGAATCTGCCCGATAATTGGAAAGAGGCTGGACCTGAGTTTGCGTAAGTTTGGATTAGGTTCTCCATATTGCAATACCGACTGGAGACTGATGTCTGGCAGGTTTCTCTACACTTTGTTTATCGCCATCGATGCGAACTTTCGTTTACGAAATAGAGTCGTTTCAAATGAGCACCGAAGTCCAATTTTAGGGGATGGATTTGCGTATATTGTTCCGAGCAGCCCTTACAAAGAGCATATAAAACAACACGTGGATCAAGAAGATGTGAGTCGCTTTCCACAGTTGATGTGAAGATGAATTGACAGAATTGTTAGATGAGCAGTTGCTCAGGATTCCAGGCCATGTTTTTGGCAAACTTAAGAAATGTTCAGGGTTTGCGTGTGAGTGGGATGGCTGGGATTTGTTGTGCTCGTCATCGTGTTTGGAGGCCTTCAGGTTTGGGTGATTTGCAAAAAGGAGAAAGGTTCGTCTTTCTAGTCCTACCAAGCAATTCGTTCCTCAAAATGTATTGTAACAGATATTGTAATGTCGACTTTGTCTTCTGGTGCACGATCCAAGACGAAGAGTATTTATGTATTGTTATATCATATGACATATCATGTCAATGGAGTCGGAACTTTTGGCAGCGGATGAGCACACTAACTCCTGATTTTAAATTCCAGTTTACACGGTCCGGTGTCCGATTCATGGTTCCAAAATTTCATTTGCGTGCCCACCAACCAGACTGCCATACGAGATTCAACTTCGACTATGCACCAGGATGTGGGGAAACACATGGGGAGGTTATTGAGGAAGGTTGGGCACAATCCAATAAGGCTGCTGCTCAAACAAAGGAGATGGGACCAGGTACACGTGCACAGACTCTTGATGACATCTTCGGATTCCACAATTTCCGGAACATCGTCGGTCTTGGTGGGTTGTGTTTTTTTCTTTCCTTGTGTACATGTTGATTTGTTGGACAGACAAAGTCCTTGCGAAACGTCTGGTCAGTGCGGCCAAGGAATTTGATCAACATTATCGCGATTTCAAGCAATTTGATAAGGGATTGGAACGAAGTATCGGTCGGAAACAGTTGAATGAATGGGACAAGATGATCCGCACTTGGGAAAAGGATCATGATGCGGAATGTCCTTATGAAGAACAGAAAGGTATGCTACAACTCTACAAACCTATACTGATGCTGACTCGTTGTAGATAATGAGAAAGATCAGTACAAACTGTTACAGATAGAACTTATGGACGAGGAGACAAGGTCTGTTCAGAGTGGAACTGGACTACGATATCCAAGCAGTCCTTGCCACTTCCTTTCCACCGGTATTGATATACAGGACGCACAGTACGTATGGTATTCAAATATTTGTGGAGTTTGATTCTCATTCTTCTTAAGACGGAGCCTCGAACTGTTTATTACTACTAACAAGTATCTCACCCCCACACAACAACTTGAACTTCAAAAGAAGCGGTCAACTCTATTGAAGCGTATTACACAGTTTCGCACACTCCAACGGCTGCTTATGCCTGGTCTAGCCGACGTTCTCTCACCGGCTGACATGCGTTGCATTAATGACCCTGATATTTCCCATCCCGAGAAAATTCCGTTATTCCTCCCATCAAGTTGTGGTACAGCTTCTGCGAGAAGTCGGGCATGCATTGGGGACCTTCCTGGTATTGAGGCTAAGCTGAGACGGAGTGAGGCTTATGATGCGTTAGAGGGAATACGGGATGGACTTCGGGTCAGGACAATGTCCGCTCGGTTCAAGTTGCGTAATATAACTGGACAAGTGGATAGCGGGAGAGCAGGGGGAATTCTTCGGCAAATTGACATCAAAATCCATTCTCGAAAAATCCGGTATCGCTTGGCTCGTGCGGCGTTGTTGAGGTTGTGGGGACCTGGTGATTGGGAGAAGGATTTGAAGGAACTTAAGAATGAAGATGTGCGGGGGATTAATGAGAGGGCATTAAATAAGGAGGAGACTGCTGAACGCCATGCTCAAATTGAACGACTGAAATCCAGTGGAGTATTTGATGATGACTCAGAGGAGTATTTGGTTGAGGAAGGCATTGTCTCACGAGTTCGCGGGGAAAGCAGGCGGACCTTGTCTTGGATTTGGTATGATATCAAGGATGATGCAGAGTTTCAGGATGGTGAGATGCTTACTTTTCAGAAGAAATTCGCGGACTGACATCACACAGCAATCCGGGTGGAGTGGTGCAAGGCACAGGCACGAATGTTGCGGTGGCGTGAGGAAGTTCTTCTCTTATGCGAGGAACTGAGACGGATGGTTGCTTATATGGCCTGGAGGGCTACTTGGTGGAAAGGACGAATGGTGGGTGAGCATGGAATGAGAGTTACTGCCTCAAACGATGAGACGGCAGTCTCTCAGGACATGGAAGAAGCCCTCAATGCATATGCAACACAGCAAAGTGAATTTGCACGTGTCAGGGGTTTGGATATTCAGTCGAAGTGGAAAGATCTGATCAAACATGCTAAGGGGGTTGTTGCACGGCAACAAGATCTACAGACTCTCAAGATTGACCTGGAGTTGCTGGGAGCAAAAGACGAGGAGCATGAAGAGATGTGGCAAGCAGAGGACAGTCTATAAGTTGTATAGCTACTTAACTCGACTGGTTTTATAACATGGGTCGGTGTATAGCTGGCTATCCCGACCGGTTTTACAATATGGGATGTACAGTGTTCCCCATGTTCTGATATAAGCCAGCCACAGTCATTTCCTAAGCGATTTGATGGCCACATTTGGTAAGCTGACAACATGCCGTGTTTTGCCGAGCATTGAAGCTATGAGTTTCGACTGGACTGGTTGGTAGGAGTTGCTGGATCAGGTGCCCCCAGGTCCTGGCAGCTGCCATGTTTTGCCAAGCATTGAAGCTACAGGGGAAATCCGACTGGACCGGTTGGCTGGATCAGGTGAGCCCCCAGGACCTGGCAGCGCCACACCATTCAATGCCGTATTGCCGACTCACCAGGTATCGGTAGAGGCTCTGACTTATGCCGGATTTTGCCGTGCATACCGGAGCACTCGGACCCTGTATCCAAAAGGGATAGGATGGGAATCAGGTGAGCCCCCAGGACCTGGCAGCGCCACACCATTCAATGCCATATTGCCGACTGACCAGGTATCGGTAGAGGCTCTGACTTATGCCGGATTTTGCCGTGCATACCGGAGCACTCGGACCCTGTATCCAAAAGGGATGGGATGGGACTGGGTCTTTTCTAGTGGCGATTTTTGGAGGGCGTGAATCAGCGTGACAGCATGTATTTAGCAGTATTGCAGGAGGGAGTAGGAGAACACGATTCAGTGCCGTTCTTCTTGTGGGTTCCATGCCGTATCTTGCCGACAGCTTTTAAGCGAGGCAAATAACGTGGACCGTTTGAATCCTGGTACGACATCGCCTCCCATGCCGTATCTTGCCGACAGCCCAGGCCCTGAGGCAGATCATGTGAAGCGATCAGATGATATCCAGTCACGTGGAATTCATCATTTCCATCTTATGTCGGGTATGACCGGGTAAATCGGACCCTATATCCAAAAGGGGGATAGACTAGCTGGGTCTTTCCCAGGTGATTCTTTTATTCAGGATATTAAAATATACGTGATTTATATTCTGATAAGCATAACAAGGATTGTCACACATTTGAGCGCCTTGATGCCGTAGTTTGCCGACTACCGAGGTCAGCCTACCCCATAGAGACCCCATATCTAAATACCGGATGCAGGATCAAGGGGGTGGACATATCTCGGCAATGTTGCAAAACGGGGCCTGTGATATGTCCGCCCATGTTTGTATACCGGGACACCCTAGGGTGCTGCTTTGGCTGTGACCTCTGCCACGTCAAAATTGGCAAGTCCCACCAAGAAACAAACTATGGCAAAACTGGCACAGGTCTCTCCTTCGAGATCAAAAGCGACTTCCTCTTCAGTTCATTTTGATATTGGTCCTCCGGACACCATGGAGGTAGATTCTGGTCATTCCGTATGTGCTTTTCTTCATTTTTGGGTATTTGATTTGTATTTAATAATGTCTCGTAAACGCAGGTACAATCCACACCAAGTGCTGCAATGTGTTCTTCCCCTCCTCCTGAGCCATCTTCCTCCTCTATGACCCAGAAAAAGCGGAAATGCTCTGCTCAAGGCACCAAAGCTGACGAGACAACTCTGAAAACCAAAAAGGGAAAAGAGCGGGTTCAGGTCCGGCCCCCTACACCTTCCAAAAGCTTAGACAAGGAGAATACTCCAGTCTTCGAGCTCAATAGCATTTTGAAAAAGGCATCTGGCGACGATGTCCATGCTCTCCTTGACACCCTTTTTGACCATGTCAAATTGTTGCAGGATATTGACCCCAAGTCATTTAGGCATCCCTTGGTATGTCTCTCTCAGCTCTACTATTTCTTTATCATACTGGTCCTTTGTTCCATTTGACAGAAGTACGGCGAGGCTTGCAAGGACAAGCTAACCCCTTATTACGCCTTTCATGACGCTGGTAAGTTACTACTTCCCTTTATGTTGCTGCCTATATTGCCCATTACTGACTATATCAACAGCTGAACCTCCTTTCTTTGTTCCTTGCACCGATAGAGGTGCTCCTTTAAAACTTAATATCGACAATCTGCTCCGTGCCAATGAGCACGTTCAACCTGTAAGTGTTGATATCGTTTATTTCTCTTGCCATTTCTAACACTATATTCAGTTTATTCGTCAACTCTGTGTTGGCTGCTCACTTTCTTTGAAGGATTGCCAGTGTACAGGTATCTTTCACGGCAAGGCTGTTAACGCGGATGGATTCTTTGTGAACAACAAGTGTGGTCCTTTTTGTGCGGGCTCGAAAGTTTGCTTGCATTCGATCAAGCTCGACTCTCTGTTGTCATTGAAGGAGTCGATGAATTCTTTCGCCTCTGACAGTGAATCCAGTGCGTACACCACTAATTCTATCTTTATTTTTCTCCTATTTATTCTCTATTGTCTATGTGCAGGGTTGAAGGAACACGCCTTCTGTATTGCATCAAACATGAATTTGCACAATAGTTTGGTCGAGCAGTGCCGTCTTCTCAATCTTGATCTTCTGATACACAGACTCTATAGTTATTTAGTACTATTCATGGATCTGACCTTGTTCTCGCTAGTATATGTACTTGCCACTGTTGTAGGTAGCTCTCTAGCCTGTTCACTTCTGTCTACACTGTTTGATCACTTTCCAGCACTGTATTGACTTAGCTAGCAGTCTCACTATGCTTTTATCTATTACTTCCGAGTCCCTTGTCCTTGTCTCTTGTTGTGTGACCTGAGTGGTTTCCAGCATGTTTCAGCACTATGGAGTGGTCGTTCTCGACTAAAGATCTTCACGAGTCAGGGCCTTCAACAGGTACCTGCAGGTTTGATCCGTGAGAAAACCCATGGGTTTAGTGACCCACAGGTCAGGTGTCAAAGACCTGTTTCCCATGGATCTTGACCGGGTCATGGGTCAGCACTTTTTGGCTACAGGTACCTGTCTATGGGTCACGGGTCAGACCTGATCCAGACTTGTGAAGGTCTTTATTCTCGACAGAACTCAACTCTTGTATAAGCTTACTACTACTACTACATTACTGAGTTTAGTATATATTCTTGCTTGTTCAGTTTCTCTCTTTTCAGCTGGTTGACTACAAACTGGTTCATCAGCCTCCTCTTTAGCCAAAATGCCTTCTAGTTCCTCTACAACATCTTCTCCAAGCCACAGTTCTCCTAAAGCCACTTTGCATATAAAGCTGGAGTTTTGATGGGGGTAACAGTGGCAATTTCAGCCTGGTCAATCTCTGGGAAGTGATGTGTGGGTTCAAGTGGAGTTCTAGGAAGTGATTTACCATATAGCTGTCGTGGCTCTCAACTATGTGTGATTTTTTCTGCTTGTATAACTATAAGGCCATATCAGAAAACAGAAAAACCAGCAAATGACAGTTTCTGCAAAGTGGTCCAGGCAATGCTTCAAAAATGGAGTAAGAGTTTGATATGAATAAATCTGCCCAAGATGAAAGTGTGATTCAGTCTTAAGGTTACAAAGACTTGCTTTGAGTAATTGATGCTAAACACCACATGATGAAAGTTATGCATCCTTTGTCCAACTTTGAATGAATATATATCAGGAAAAAGACTTTTAGACCATAGCACCCAAAGTCAACCATGGCTGATTTTAAGCCATGGTTGTCTTGAGACTGTCCCAGGATAGCCTGAACCATGGCACACTCATGTCTGGTTCCACTTCCATCAACCTGCACATTGTGCTAGAAAATTTGAGAGAAACAATCAATAAATAGAAAATAGTGATTTCGGAATTTTGTATGTACAATTTTGAAACAATAAAGAAAGATAAAAGAAAAAAATAGACGAAAGCTAAAACTCTAGTGGATCTACTTGAATCAAAGAGAAGATGTCTTTTTGTGTTCCCAATATTAAAGTGTTGGGGAGAGTAGATTTGAACAGGAAAAAGTGAACACATCTATGCAATTGTTGACCTAGAGGAAAATAAAGGTTAAGTAAAAGCATGGTAAAGAAAAAGGAACACCTAATAGTTTTTTTAGCAACCTTAATAGCACCATAGTTTGATGTTTTTCCCCGCCCAGTCTTCTCATCTTTAATTGTTCATAAGCTTCCTTGGGCACAAAGTTGACAATCTCAATTCTGCCTGGACCGACATCATGCTCTTCCATGAAATTTTCAATGTCTAGAAAGGCTTGGTGTAAAGGATGATCACGTGTCCAGTCAGTAACACAGTAGAACAAGAAACTTGTCCAGTCCATGATATGTCCTGGAGTATAGAAAAGAGATGTATCTAAATTCAAGAATTCCATACTTCCACCAGTGTAAGGATCAAGAGAATAGGTCGCTGTTGGACAAGTGTCATGAGTGTCAAGATGGAATGTGGAATTTAGTTTCGAGACTACTACCTTTCTCACATACAGACTGGAGTCTGTTCCATACCATTTTGTGGCTTTGTTGAGGTTTCATAAAGGTCAAGGAACTTATGCTTGAAAAGAGCATGAAGTGTCTCATGGACCTTTACAGAAGCCAGAAACCATTTCTTGATGACATGGCTAGAGCTTGCTTTGGCTTTATGAGCTGCAGAGGGGGTCATAGGCTAGATACTTTGCAGTCAGATCCAGGTGCATATGATCTTAACAATCTAAATGACACACATCATGGAGATGTCTTAGTTAGGGCCAACAGGTTGAAATATGAACTCCTATCCTTTCCCCTTTTGTATCACCAAGACCCTTCAGACCTCTATGTACAAAATAAAAAGAACATTGCTTGGAGATATCTTGTACCATATGTCTGTCGTCGTCAGATTTCAAGTCTTCTGGTGAGATGGAGTTCATAAGCAACTTTGTCTCTCTCCAGTGGTCTTTGTATAGGGAATCTTAAACATGTTAAAGACCATGTCATCAAAACCCAGTACTTTCTAAAAAGAGAAGATAGGACACACCAATATCCCTTGGTTATGAATATGAATCTCTTTAAATTGAAAAACATCTAGATCATCTGTGGTAGGCTGTTGGTCCAAAAGCATCTCCTGGTGCTTTTCTGGGTAAAAATATGTCAATAATTTTTTGCCATCACTGGAATAGACCAGGATGAGAACAGGTTCAATTTTTGTTCTCTAAAATGGCTACCAAACTCTGTAATGAGCTTGGAGATAAACTTCAGTTGTTGGGTGTGGTTAAAAAGACTAGATTATTCCCTAGACTGTTGTAGGTGCTCATCAGATGTGACCTCTGTCGTGAAGTTCAGAATATGTTCATCAATTGCAGTAAGTTTGCGTTTTATTGATTTTTGTATGTATTTGTGGCATTGTTCTAGGGAGTGCTGATGCATATTGAAGTCAGCAGGTAAATTTGGTATTGGAATCTTGAGATGGTTCCACAACTACAACATGGAACGATAAACTATGGCTTTCAACTCTTAGGATACAGAAAAGGCTCACTTTCTTGTTGACAAAGGCATTGTCACTGAAATCAAACTGGGATGTGAAGCTCATGGTGTTTGGGTGCAAAGAGATAACACACTCAACTTCACATGACACACAGGAAGCAAGGAGTCTGTGATCTGTCACATGTGCTGTGTAAACTTATGAGCTTACAGACTTACACTTGCTACTTTCTCACATGTACGCAATTCAAAAGTGATTGAAATATAATATACATATGAGTTTGAGAACAAAGTATTCAGAAAAGAGCTCTAGACCACCACTCATCAGCACAATGCGTGTTGTTGTCCCTGATAAATGGTGACCAAGGGCTAGTGTGTACATAATGAGCTATGAATGTAGATAAGCTTCAGAGATGGTAAAGCTGACAAAGGATGGTCTAAAAATGAAATAATGAACCGTGGAACTGAATGAGCTTTAGAGAGAGCAAAAAACATTAGCTTTATGAAACCAGCTTTGGAGATGGTAAAGTCAACAAAGGATGGCCTAAAAATAAAATAATGAACCATGGAACTGAATGAGTTTCAGAGAGTGTGAAAATATTAATTTTTTCAAGAGCAACACAAAAATAATGAACCACGAAACCAAAAGAACTTCAGAAGGAGAGAAAATCATTAACTTTTCAGAGCACTTGAAAATCTCTAAAATTAAACTTTAAGTAGAGAAAAAAAAAGGATCATGCATTAAAGAACCTTTGCCTGGTAACAAGTCTACAGGCACATGAGCATAGAGTCCCCAGCTATGAAAGGCTGGACACACACTTACTCCAAAAGTTCAATGCATGACAGCTGGTCTAACTACCTTCCATTGAATTTCTAGTGTGAGCGGAGATTGACGTGGTAAGAGCAATGGTATCTGAGTCCAATAAAAGAATGACACCACTTATTATATACCTCACTGAAATAAAAAGTGACACCACTTTTTTTTTAATCAATTGCTCAGAGCAAGGCAGATTTAGAGGACACGGCCTCACAACTATATACCCTCATAACTACATGATAGAAGTGTGAGTCCAGTGTAAGTTGGGTTTAGAGGATGTGGCCTCTATAACTACACCGACATCATTTGCTGCATATGCTGATGGGTGGTTTCTTATATGGATCTAGATGTACCCCCTTCAGTGATGATTTTTCGGTTCTGAGGCAATGCGCAGCCAAGCACAGCATAAACTGGCAAGGTACACTCCAACCTACGGGTCTCCATAATGCAATATTGTATCACATTTTTACCAGTGCATGTTTTGTGGGACATTCAGAGGTCTGTAAAGTCCTTTGTATTGGATTTATTCAAATTGCTGTAGCACCAGTAATAGAAACATGTTAGAACACAAGTTTTTACAGGTTTCCCATTCTTTGGGATTGGAATTGGGACCATTTTTGGCCCAGAAAGTAAAGTTACAAATCTGCCGAGCTTTGCAGAACCACGCGAAGACCATCACCATCTCCTCTTCCACTCATTCTGAATTACCATCTGATTTCAGCAGACTGACCATTCCGGTACACTGCTTCACATTGTGACCACACATGGTCTGTCTGTCACTAGGTACACTGGCAGCTGACAAAAATCGAAAAGGTTGGTTGATTTGCATTTCGCTCACGATATTGTTGTGATAATACTGACAATGCCGGCTGCCTTTTTACTATAAACAAAAACTGGATCTTCAGACTCCACTTTAGATTGGGCTTTCAGATACACACACTCCAGAACATGTATCTAAACTGAATCGTAATTCTCTTCAAGAAGTAATGCAAGTGCTGAGTTTGGATTATGACAAAAATGGGAGCATCTCAGTAAAGAACGAAGCATGGTCTTCGATTTCTTTTTGGATTGGGGGAGTTGATGGTGGGCAAATCATGCTGTATTTATGGAGTCTGGTTTGGTCAAAAAGACAAGGTTTGTTGTACAGTAATGATTGCCTCTATTGAATATTTACAGATCTGAGTCTTAGTACCTTGACTGCAGATAGATTGAATATTATTGGTGATGCGTGGCGTAGGTTGCCAAAGTGATATAGTAATAACCTAAAGGTGGTCTCACACCTTCTGCAAGCTTTGAATATTGTCAATCTTCTGAACACCTTCTTGGTGGATCGTGTACAAGAGGAGATATGTGATGCCATTCACCTCCAAATGTAGGTTTCTTTAGAGCTTAATGGTGCTGATATTGCAAGTGGTTTGGTTAGATTGAATGCAAGTTTATGATCTATCTGGAGGGAATGGTAGTAGATTCTAAACTGGGGGAAAGATGTCTTTTGGGAAATGTAGGGAGCTAATGGAGTGAATGAAGAATCCAATGATTACTTCATTTGCGGAAAGTTGCATTAAATTTTCCCTCAATTGTTAATTGAGCGGGTGTTTTGAGGATATGGTATATGATTTGAGGTTCTAAGTTCTGGATTCACAGGAGTAGTGCATTGCAGAGTAGCTTGTGTTCATAAAGGCTTCTAGTAGAGAGAAACATTCAGTTTGCATTGCAGATGCATCCTCATGCTAACAACAAGATCTTAAGGGTATCAGTATTGTTAATATGGAGATCAAATAACAGTACATCGGAAAGATAAGTTGTTTGTAAATCAAACTTCAAGAGAAGGAGGGTTGAGATAGATTTCTTGAGGTGGCTGGTAATGTGGTTTGGTTAACTTGGAGAGTATTGAAAATATAAAAGAATGAATAAGAGGTAACAAGTGAGTTATAGGATAGACTGTAGTTAACAGGGAGGTGGTGGGATAGGAATTGACTATTACGCATGTGACTAAATTGAGATGCAAGAGAAGTGGTAGGGTAGACTTCAAAGTTTTAAAAGTATTAGATGGACAGATCACAAATTGAACGTAAACATCAATATCAACTTATTTGCAAAACTGATTGAGGAAAAAAGAGTGTAAGGATGATGGGAATGGGTTGAGGTAGCAGGCGGTGCCGCACCAGCAGGCCTACACTGGTTATTGCTTAATGTAGGTTGAGTAAATTCAAGAATCTAGATTTTGGAGAACTCGGTCCATGAAGGCATATGATCCATTGTTATATCAGGTCCACATGTCACCTAATATAATTTAACCAGGAGCTCTGATCTAACTCTAATCCAACACCAACTGGGCCTGCAAATCTCACCTAATATAATATAACTGGGAATTCTAATTTCTCTGACACCAACCAGGCCCCTAAATTCCCAACACAAAAGTCTCTCCCCTCCGTCTTTGGATTTCAACCCCCTATTTTCTGGTCTTATCCTAACCACTCCAAAAAGCTTAATGCGTCAATATGGACCAGCCAAAGAAAACAAAATGATGCCGCCATCTTATATCAACTAAGGCTCAGAAGATAACATTGGACCCCTTACTCCAAAAAGCCTGTTGTCACCCGAGACTCCCGTGAAGTCTGGTGGTATTCAGAAGAGCAGCACGATTCCTGTTATTGATTGTCTCTTGACTGTTGTGAAGACTCACATTGTTCCTGCTATTCTTGGTGTCATGAGGCTGGAGGATCCCCAAATGCACGAGAGGATGCAAAAGTGAGTGAATTTTTACATTTCAATTAACCTAAGAGATGATTACTGAAACATAAAAATAGGGCGAGTAGATATGTCCGGGCTAACATTTCTAGGCTCTATTCAGTGTCTTGGTACCTTGAGACTCAAGTTTGTCTTGATTTCTGTGGGGCATTCTTGTGCATCGCTGTCAAAGAAGGTTCACCTGAAATTCCCCATCTTGATTGGAACAACGATCCAAATTCCTTTGCATGGATTGCAGCTATAGGTAAAGGATGGGAAGGGGGTGATTTTTGTGTACCCCAGCTTGCATATCGTGTGCCTATCCACTCTAGACAAATTCTTGGTGCCTTGGCACGACATCTAACTCACTGCAGTATGAAGGCTGAAGGTGGACGTAGAATAGTACTCACTTGTTTTTTGGACTATGGAACTTTAAAAAAAGCTAATGAATGGGAAGAAGAGCTCTTCTCTACATCTTTTTCTTTGGATATATAATACAACCTTTTGTTAAACAAATGCTACATTATTTCTTTCAGTTCTTTGTAGATGAAATGAGGCTGCATGAAAATGTAATGCTTACTGAGTCAACACGCCTCAATCTCAACATCCCTACCTAATTTTAATATCGATATGCTCACTCTTCATTATGGGACCTGGTCGGACACTTGACCTTGGGAAGTAAAACCTGTGGTTCTAAAATAACGTTGGATTGCTCTCTGAACTGTTACTCCGGTGTGTTTCTACCTCTTGGATGTTTGAAAGAGCATTTAACATCTAACATATATATTACAGTTGTTTTTTCTACTATTTCCTGAGTCAACATGATACCAGACACATCTTTTGTTCCATCCAACCATGTCCAAAAATGTTTCCTCCCCCATACACCTGGTACCCCTAGATGTAGAAAGATGCCCAGGGTATCAAATAAGACCACAGCAGCCTGCAATTCACATTTGTTCTTCTGTATCACTGGACTTGTCTAATCAACTCTTTCGGAGTTCCAAGCTCTACCACAGCATTGTCATTTCCTTAACGAATGCCCAGTACGAACCGAACACTTGAGTTCCTATGAAACAGACAAGGGAAATTTTTGGTAAGAAATTGGGGTTACTGGTGCTCTTTGATCCCTCCGAGACATATGGAACCCACAACACTGTAGCTAACTTGGTGACTCACCATCCATAGTGGATGGATAAAAAGAACTTTTGCTAGTATGGGCAATGGTCTCACTCACTCAAATCATAATAAGTATAATCAGTAGATATTCTGCAAATAGCGGATGTGACGAGAGCCAGCCCTACTACTCAACAAAAACATGGTTTGTTATATGCTGCGTCGGATCTCTCAATATACTTAAAACTGAGAAGTCGTGCCATAAATTGGTGCCTGATGCCTGAACATACAAACTACTATTGTCACATTATTACTTACAAGTAATGAGAACTTTTATCACATTGGATCAGAAGGAGAATGTATCTTTCTGTTTCCATTTCATTTCTAATGCCATTGTTCACCTCATGTGACTAATTATGCATACTAATAAGACAGACTGAGGTACCCAATCTATTGGTCATATAGGTGTAAGTTAAGGCTGTCCCCAACTGTTTGATGCTGCTCGATGGCCAATTCGACTTCAAGTCTTCTCCTTGTTGTCTACAGAAGTCCTGAAGCCTCTTATCTTTTTGCCTATGGTAGTAGTTTCTATGATACGTAAGTTTAAAGGCCGTAAAGTACTTGTTGAGTAAGTGTATTAATGCGTGCAAGTAAGAGCCTAGTCTCTGACATTCATTCAACGAAGTAAATATAGTAAACTCCCTCTTAAGGCATACCCCTTCGTCACTGCAAAAATGTATGCCTTATGGGGAGTATGCCTTTTTTGAGAGAGTATTTCGGCAAAGAAATGGGTTTTGTCCTATGAGAAATGTATGCCTTGTCCGGGGTATGCCTCAAGAGGGACCTATTTACAGACAGCAGTGGGCTGCTAGTATGTCAGTCTGAGTTACGCCAATATTTATTATTCTCACAAATACAAATACTTCACCCAAAAGGGAAAGAACGTTCTTATGTTGGTATCCCACTTTTCCTGCCCACTGACTGCTTTTGAGACTAATGAACAACCAAAATAGGTTTCGCCCCTGATGCCACTTTGATTGAACCTTTCACCTTCTGAACTCCTAATGGGACCATGTTTTTTACTGTGAACAAGCCTGTTTGAAACTGTAAATTTAGCCTGTCCAAACTGCAGAACCAACCCTAGGTCAACCACTAATCCAACCTGCCTTACCAGAATGAATCTTTGATTAAGTACCAAGTGAACCCTTTATAGGGCCGGACGAAACCCAGATCAACACCAAATGTGACCCGTGTGAACTTATAATCTAGCCCATGCTGAACTCATAACCTAGCCCATGCTGAACTCATGACCTAGCCCGTGTAACCTCATAACCTAGCCCATGTAAACTTATGACTTAGCCTGAGTCATAAGTTAGCCCATTTGCTGAAAGCTTGTCAAATCCCTTGAGGTCCCAATTAGACTGGTCCCCTGTCAATGGCTTGCTCCAGAATTCTCAGAACTCAGGTGTTAATACATTAAATATATGGGGTACATTTTAGAGTGGAACTAGTAATGTAAGTTACATTTTGAAAAATTGAGATGTAAATATATAGCTGTTACATTTGGACTTCTGTTATGCAATTTGGGCTAAGTCCATATTGAAAAACCATAAACTATAGATTCTGTTTTTGAGCTTGGTATTTGATAGGGCTTAAATTTCATTTAATCCCCAATACACTATGAGATGTATTACTTAAGTAGGTTACACTTGGACATGAGCAAGCAACACCCCTCATCTGGATTTGAACTACACCCTAGAGGTTACATTTGGAGTCTAGACTATGTAGTATGTTATATTTTAGACTGAAAGAATATAGATGGGTAGAAGTTGGACGTGAGCTAGACAAAGCTAGACTTAAATAATATGTGTGGGTTACATTTGGACTTCAGCTATCCAATACGGGCTAAGTTTATATGTGAAAAATGATCTAAAGGCCATATTTGAATGTGAATAACATGTATGGGCTACATTTGGACTTGAGCTATGTAGTATGGCCCTGTACAGGTTACATATCAGCTGGAGAACTGACAATATGGGTTACATCTGGACTTGAACTATGCAAATTATATCTAAATGATTATACAGGTTACATTTGGACTATGTGGTACAGGTTATATTTGGACTTCAAACATATATATGGGTTGCATTTGGAGTTCAGCTATCCAATGTGGGCTAGGTTTATGGATGAAAATCATTCTATAGGGCACCCTTAGACTTGAATAAGATTCTCTCTCTAACTCCCTGATTGTCAACCTTTGATTCATTGCTTTTCAGAATCATTGCTTTGCTGTACTGTGAGCTTTCTTGAAGAATGTGGTCCACTGAGCTGTCGGTCTTCAATGAAGCCTTACTGTATCATTTCATTCAAAAATTTCACAAAATTTTACCCTTTTGGGAAGTTTTGCATGATAACATTGGTCCAGAAAATTTGCCCTTGACCACTGTGACTGAGCAGGACCGATATCAGAGGCATGACACATGACAAGTGAGTCACACAAAATTGTACAGTATAGCCATTTCAGGTATAAAACCCCAAGAAAACAAAGATAAAAATAGTCACACAAGCTGTAGCCTGTAGGAGAAGGCATCTACGTTGGAAATCATAGTTTGATAGCTCTTTGTTTTACTGCTGTATATAACAACCCCTGTGCTTGTACTGAGACCATCAGTTTGAATGCATCCAGTAATCTTTACTTCCTTATAAAAATGTGCTGTGTTGGTTGAAACTGACACAGCCTCATCAGTTTCCTTGTAAAAATTTGCTGTGTTGGCTGAGACTGACACAGCCCAAGATATTTGCGTATCATTATAATGGATACCCTGTATGCCATCTTTTGATCTATGATTTGCTGATGTTCTGCTCTTGTCTTTACATGAAACTTTTAGTCTGGCTTGGAGACCATCGTCAATATTGTTTTGTTTAGACCAAAAGGCTTCAAAGTTGTTAAGAATTGGTCACTTTCATAATCAGCCTCATTCCATCATCTGTTGGTACGCATGTTGTTCTTCTTGTCTTTACATGAAACTTTAAGTCTGGCTTGGAGACCATCGTCAATATTGTTTTGTTTGGACCAAAAGGCTTCAAAGTTGTTAAGAATTGGTCACTTTTATAATTCCATCATCTGTTGGTACGCATGTTGTTGTTCCTCTTTTGATTTATGAAATCTCAACTCAAGAAAACATCATTTTCTATATGTTTCAAGATGTACCTTGTTAATATGTCACTATGCCATTGGTATATATACACATGCAGGTCAACTCACAACATTCATTACCATTTTTTTTCATCTACCATGCCCGAAGCTAAAGAACTTGACTTTTACAACCTCTTTCTTGCTCGAACTATCAAAGAGCATTTGAAAGATTTGCCTGTATTGGGAATATGGGCAGATGATATTATTACCAAAGTAAGTTGAAAATATATTCTTTCCACACACAATAATCATTAACTGGATTAAAGAGCAAGAACAAATATGACCCTGATATGAAGCTGAACCAACTTACTCACAAGAAAAAGATATATCGTACAGTGGGGAATTCCTTGCAGTCCACTTCTGTGTGGCCAACTAGAACTGTTGCTCCTTCTTGAAAATGAGCAGTGACTCTGATGCATTCATGGAAGCAAATTTGCATTTACTCAGAGTATACTATCACCAGAGACTCCATGTTCTGGAGTTTAATCAATCAAGATTCCTCATTGTAAGTCATCTCAACCCATCTTTGGCAGTCTCTTGCTCATTAGTTATAGATACAACCTCTCCTCCATACTTCACCCAATCTCTACAGATGTGATATCTGGACTCAGTGGATTTCTCAATTCCCTTCTCGTCATAGAGGGTTCAAAATTCTGGTAGCATTGGATTTTGGTGAGAATGTTCTATCCTTCAACTCTAATGACAATCTTGCATCTGTGAGTATCTTTGAATGAATCAATCTACTAGGCTAATACTCTCTAGATTTCCTGGCACTCCAATAATCCTCTTTCAAAGACAACTGTGTATTCTCCAATTTGTACAACTGCAAAAGCTGCACAGTTCTATGAGTGGAGTATGAGCCATACTCATACAGGCAGAAATGCTGTCACTCCAGAAACTGTTTCTGATGATTACAGTATGTGGCTGAAGCAGGTTGTCAAATGGATAAGTAGCTGTCCATCTCCAAACTGGCCTATTTTTAAAGCTATTAGAGAAGATGTAACAGCATGGGCAGGTTTTGGTGGATATTTGACCAATGTACTTCTTGGTCATGCAGGTATGTCATATTTGTCAACTTAAATTCATTTGAGTTCACTTGTGATGTTCTAGGTTTGAGACCATGGCTTCCTACAATTCAAGTCATCATGTATGTCATATTTGTCAATTTAAATTCATTTGAGTTCACTTGTGATGTTCTAGGTTTGAGACCATGGCTTCCTACAATTCAAGTCATCATGTCTCCATCACGTATAGCTAGATTGTGCGAGGCTGCTTTTGAGGTCTATTGGCATGGTCATCAAACCAATGTCTCCAGACTTCAGAAAGCATTGAAATATGATGGAAGAACCATCTGTGCCACCAAGATTGACATACTGAGGTATACCTATGTCTATTAATGTTTGCCAATTTTTGCCTTATCTTTCTTATGTTTAGTTACAGCAATGAACTTTATGTTTATGGTGTTATGAAAACAAATGTCACAAGTGTGATGTCTTCAGAACTGGTATGTTTCACTCTGATTTCATCTTCTTGCATGTCTCAAAGGTGATAAAGAGCTCGGAGCTTCCAATGAATATGGATGTATTTCATATGAATTTCTTCAAGAGCATGGACTCCCAAGGACATTTGGGACATCTTATCAAAAAGCCACTATCTTTTGCGATGATGGGAAATAGCATTGATCATCTGACTGAGATGTACTTGAATGTACTATCTGGTAGAAAATCTGTTTTTATCAACCACTCTCTAGGTATTTCTCAGTTACAGACTTTCAAGTTGATACATGACTCATAATTTTATTTAGACCTTTCTCTACATGCATCCCCAAATATTCTTCAAGATAGAGGTGCCCGCAGAACTTCCATAGGTGTTAAAGCCTACAATTACCAGCCTACAAGAAAGCGTTCTCCAGTCCTTTGGACTCTATATGATAGCAATATGCCTGAGAATACTTGGTTACCTTTGCCACCTAGTGAACAGGAGAAAAAAACACTCACAGCTACCAAAGAGACGACAAGTAAATATGCTGTTGGTCCTCTTGATTTCTGTGGGGTAGCTTCTGTTGTTTCACATGGTAATGGGAAGTGAGTAAGATTTGTTTGTCCAATGTTTTTGTATTGACATGTTGAAAGAGGGATCTTCTATGCATCCCATGCAGATGCTGCTCATTCAAAGCATATACTACAAAAGCACCTCAAACCAATTTACATTTACAAGAGACGACTTGAATATTTAACCAAAGAAATCATCAGAGCTAAAAATCAAGAGTCCATCAGGAGAGACAGGTGGACCCCTGCTTCGTGGAAATATAGAGGTCGCAACACTCCTGGGAAACGCAATACTGCTTTTCAGCTGAAAGCTCAGACACCATTAGCACAGCATCTGCTTGCTAGGTCATCTGAGCTCAGGTCTGCCCAGCTTGAAAAACAGAAAAGAATACATGGATTGATCAGAAGGACTGCAGATAAAATGATTATAGATCAGATTATAAACAATGATTACTTGTAGTAATTGTATATACTGAAGCCAACACAGAAGTGAACATTTTTTATTTTTAACCTTATTGTTCACAAACCAGTTCTTTTATCTAAAAAACAATTATGCAAGTAAATACATTGGACCAACTGGGAAGAATGAGAATGGACTTAATGAAAATTGGTGCTGGGGCTAATTAAAAAACAATGTGACAGCCTGTGTGAATCAGCACTTTGGCATTGACCATAGCTCAGACTCCCTGAAAAGCCACAACCTTCAACATGACATTGTTCTCTACTTAAATTTGAAGAAATTGACCCGAGGGCTGGACTGACAAACAAATACCATCATTTTTTTGCCAACATAAACCATTATGCAAGAGGCAGTACGAGGCCGGAAGTACAAGGCCATATACAAGTATCTTACCCACAGGTCCAGGTACTTATTTACCACGGGTCATGGGCAAGTCACAGGTCAGAGTTTCAAGATGCAAGTTTTTTGGCAAGTACTTACACTTTTCTGTGAATATATCAAGAATAACTTTTGGGATTGCTGGAGGTATGAGATTAAAGCTAATTAAAGAGGAGCTCTAGCCCCAGTTCCAGCAATTCAATGGGTTGATTCTGGAGATAAAAAAAAAATGAGGTTTTTTTGTGGATTTTGGTAGGTTCTCTGTCCATAGGTCTATCAATAAATTTTTTTGGCATTGCCAAAGGTTAGGAGATGTTTATTCTCAATCAGGGCTTCAATCTGAGCCCCAAAGTTCAGGAATTGAATGGTTGATTCTGGAGATATGCATGAAAGTATGGTTTTGTGCTATGGCCTTCTGTCCATAAGTCTATCAATGAATTTTTTTGAGACTGCTGAAGGTCATGGGATGTTCCTTCTCAATTAGGGCTTTAATCTGAGCCCCAGGTCCAGCAATTCAATGGGTTGATTCTGGAGATATGCACAAAAATGAGGTTTTTTTGTGGTTTTTGGTAGGTTCTCTGTCCATAGGTCTATCAATAAATTTTTTTGGCATTGCCAAAGGTTAGGGGATGTTTATTCTCAATCAGGGCTTCAATCTGAGCCCCAAAGTTCAGGAATTGAATGGTTGATTCTGGAGATATGCATGAAAGTATGGTTTTTGCTAGGCCTTCTGTCCATAAGTCTATCAATGAATTTTTTTGAGACTGCTGAAGGTTATGGGATGTTCCTTTTCAATTAGGGCTTTAATCTGAGCCCCCAAGTCTAGGAATTCAATGGTTGATTCTGGAGATATGGATAAAAATACGGTTTTTGGTAGGTTTTTGGTAGGTTTTCTGTCCATAAGTCTATCAATGAATTTTTTTGAGACTGCTGAAGGTTATTGGATGTTCCTCCTCAGTTAGGGCTTTAATCTGAGCCCCCAAGTCTAGGAATTCAATGGTTGATTCTGGAGATATGGATAAAAATACAGTTTTTGGTAGGTTTTCTGTCCATAAGTCTATCAATGAGTTTTTTTGAGACTGCTGAAGGTTATGGGATGTTCCTTTTCAATTAGGGCTTTAATCTGAGCCCCCAAGTCTAGGAATTCAATGGTTAATTCTGGAGATATGGATAAAAATACAGTTTTTGGTAGGTTTTTGGTAGGTTTTCTGTCCATAAGTCTATCAATGAATTTTTTTGAGACTGCTGAAGATTATTGGATGTTCCTCCTCAGCTAGGGCTTTAATCTGAGCCCCCAAGTCTAGGAATTCAATGATTGATTCTGGAGATATGGATAAAAATACGGTTTTTGGTAGGTTTTTGGTAGGTTTTCTGTGACTCCAAGTCTGTGATTACGAGTCGTAATTACAGACTTGGAGTCACAGCCTTGACCATATGAGATCAATTGAATGAATGAATTCAATGATGTCAATGATCCTAAAAATAAGACTGCCAAATGGTCTCTGCGTGGAGGGAATTGCACTGAGGACTGCAGTTTACGACTCGGCCTCGTAAAGTGACGGCTGTCAACTATTGCCGAATAACCGGTGAGATCACATGTCGTGATCCAAATTTTAGCACAGCCACACTGAGTGACCGGTTTAGACCTACGTAATCTAGGATAAGCCCCTTTCCATTTACTGCATCCATCATGGTCAAGCCCTGGCTCGCCAAAAAACTCAAAAGACAGCAAATTACTCGACACAATCAATACCATGACAAGGGGACCATACCATCTGTAAAACGACAACGCAAAGAGAGTCCTCAGGCTGGAACTTCTGGTCTTGTACAATTGCCGAAAGGCCAAAAACGAAAGCAAAGTGATAACGAAACATTATTCAGGACTCCTGCAAAAAAAAAAGAGGCTGAAGGGAAAGGTGAGTAAGAGCACTCCAAGTCTGCTAGGCTTACCTCACGTCTTCATTATCAAGGTTGTCTATAGTGATTCAGACAGGGACAAGGCAGACTCTGCCTCGGTGTCGGACTCGAATGTGAACACTACTTCTCGACAAGCACGAGCTTTGGCCCTAGCAAACCTAGTCCGGAAACAAGTGAGCTGATTAGTTTTTATTTGTATTGTTAGAATTAATTTAGTCGAGAAAGGCTGGTCGTCCTTCCAGATCTAGGGCCAAAGTTAGTCCTTCGAAGAGAGCTGGTGCTGGCTCTCCCCAAGAATTGAAGACACTGCACCGTGAAATAGATACACCAACATTGACCCCTCCAACTACCCCTCGATCCCTTCTAAAATCGTCACCCTCAGTATTTCTGTCTCCGAGGCTCTCCCGTGCTTTTAGATTTACATTCACTGTGAATGATGCGTTGGGAACTCCAAGTATAAGAGGTTCACCAGGCCGTCAAAATGCACGCATGAACAATGCAATATTTGCACAATCACGAACACTTAGCACTTTACCCCATCGGCGACCAGAATGGATCAAAGAAGGGTCAGTAAATACTGTAGCCATGTATAAGGTTTTCGATGAAATGGTGCGTGATTGATTTATCTGTGCAGGGCTCATGCTTATCATAGTCTTATAAGCACAATGACTACACCCCTCATGAGTATAATTTAGCCAAGGATCTTGTAGCCATACGTTTTGTGGGTCACCCACTCGATCGGCCCAAAGATATACGCAGTCGTCCCTTCTATCTGGAATGGGTCACTCCTGATGGACAGCCACCACCAACACTTCTGAAACAGAAGCGAGTTGTGATGCGTGTTACATATGAGTGTCTTGGATATGAAGAGGACTCATCCATCAACTTGAACTTAGATGATGAAAACGAGAGCAGTAAAGAAGTTGAAAACGCTCGCAAGTGAGTTCTAAGGCACTATTCAGTTACTTGCTATTTTACTGCCTTTATTATAGCTCTACAATAAAGAAGACAACTGAACGGTCTAGGGGTAAAAGAAGGAAAAGAGCGGAATGTACTAATAAAGTTATTCTCCATGTGCATTACTATTATTATTATTGGATAACTCTGTTGAATAATAATAACTTGCAAGTAGGTCGAGATATACTCCACTGATCTGTCTACAGCAGTCATATACCGACGGAATCATCACAACCCTGCCTCAAAACACCAGATGTCACAACGTCTTCGACAGATTATACTTGAAAAAGCAAGCATTATGAATATCACTTCTGCACAGATCAAGAAACATAGATGTCATACTTTATTTCTGTGTGCATTTTTTTAACTAATGAAACTCAGAGCTCACACAACTTTACGAGAAAGAGAATTTTCCTGATCATCATAAACCAAAAGCGGCTCAGATTGACAGTATGGTTGCCAATGCACGCAAGCATGAGAGGCTGGAGTCAGATCCTCTCCGTGCTATTCAGGTCTTTGCAAAGCACAATCCCGATCTTGTTTTTTGGTAAGTAACACCTCTCATGATCGTAATTGTAGGGATTATTATGTTCATTTTTCCAGTTATGAATATGAGCCATCTTTACCAAAGCCTCGCTTTCAACTGGGAATCAAGAACCCATATTGTTTACAAGTCTTACTTCTGTACGGCTGCAGATATGGTTTGGGATTTGACTCATCATACCGGAACAAGAATGAAAATCGAGCACCGCTTACCTTTCTAACCACTGTTGATGACAATCAACGAATGCTTCCCGGTATGTACATTCATTTTGATCCTAATTTAGCATCTTTAATATATACATGCCCTTTTACTTAACATTGTAGGCCCAGTCTTCCTTTCAGGAGACGTCACCTCTGAGACCTTAACGACATTTCTGTCTGAAGTAAAGATCCTTGTTGAAAAAATGGCCAAAATGATTGCGAAAGGTATTTCATTTCATTGATAGCCATCATTATTGTGATTAATCAACCCTTACTAGACCACAGCGTTATTGACTCAGCAATAAATCAATTCGAGTCTGACCTCGTCAGGGAGGCAAAACATGTCAGGAAAAAGAAGCAATGGAGACCACTATTTCTCATGATAGATAAATGCCGGCCTGAAGTAAATGCAATACGAGCTGGTATGTAACACATTTCTAATTATAGTTTCTTTAGACCTGATACATATTGACGGTTTAGTCTGGCCGGATATGTGCATTCGGCTTTGCCAATTCCATGTTATTCAAGCACATTCCTTTGCTACCTGCTTTGGCTAAACATAAATGCTGATCTATCTGATGCGTAGGCCATTTTACGGTGGGACAGTGACATTACTGGGGAAGCAGCACAGGCACGTCCCCACCTCAGCAATCGCCAGAAATATCTTCTCCTGTGGGCATTTCGTAACCTGCAACGTGCCAGGACACAAGAAGAGTTTGGCTCTCAGCATGTAACCTTTATCCAACTACTTGCACGCATTACTCAGGATAATCGTGATCTTTATTATTCGAGCAAAATTGGTTTGTTGATGATTGGCGAGGTACTAATCTTTGTGACAACTGCTATTGCAACCCTTTACTAATATAATACTTATTTAGAAATGTGGACCGACATAGGGCTTCCTGCTGGTGAAAGCCGGGACCAGATTTCCACAAACAATTTCACAGAACGTGCTTTTAAGCTGTTTGATGATATCTTTCTGCAGGGGTGGGCTAACAAGTCGTAAGTGTGTGGCTCATGGACTCAGATTGCTGATACATATTGGGTTACAGAATCTACCGTCTTGTCCATATTATTGTTCAGGATTGGTTTGAATGCTTTCGTGTGTGGCATCCACTAACCCCAAAATGACCTGATGAAGAATTCTTTCGGATGGCAAGGGATGCACATAAATTATGGGAAAGTGGTACAGGGGTAAAGGATATGGGTATGGATGACAATGGAAACAGAGTCTTTTTAGTTGCAGACTTACCTTTGAGATAAAATTTAATCTGTACTTGTACTATATTGAGATGCGATGGCATACACTAACTAGTATATCATTTTTGCATCCAGGGAGACTTGGCCAGTATTGCATAACATAAGTCCATATCTAACCTGCATATATGAAGTTGAAGTTGACCCTTGTGTCGCAGTGACAAGGTCAGTTTTTTTTCATAACACAAGCCCAAATCTAACCTATGTTGAAGTTGGCCCTTGTGTGGCAGCGACAAGGCCTATTTTTTCTTCAGCAGCTCTGAATAGAGAATGAATTTTTGTATTTGAGATCCTGATGGGATGGTAAATGGAACCCATATATATCATCCAATTCTGATATATTGAGCATTAAATCAAATCTCGGATTGTGGAAGTCCAAATCTGATCTAAGCATTAGCTTTCTTATTTGAACTGACCTGTATGGCATGACTCAAGTCCACAGGTAACCTGTATTCCATATATGATCAAATATAGCCTGTACTCAAGGATTAAATGAAATTAAGCCTAAACTTGACTGATACATTTGTTATCACATCTAGAGGTAGCCTGTATTACAAGACTCAAGTCCAAATGTAACCAACATATATCACATGAATCCAATGCCACATATATATTGAGGATTAAATAAAACCCATCCAGTATCCTTCAGGTCCAAATCTGACCTGTGGATTATTTTTGAGGTCTAAACTTGGCCTGTATTGCATAACTGAATGAAGTTTATAATATAGCATTCTACAAGGCATTGGTTTGAGAACATGTCTGATGAATATATTCTTTGAAAGTAAGACAGCAACATTTTGGTGTAAAAGCTATGGTATAGATTTGAAGGCAGCTGAAAAGATATATCTCCAGAGCTTTAATGTTAGATAGCCCACCTTCTAGAGTGATGACATCCTAAATGTTCATTACCTCCAACTAAACATAAATTTATACTTGGGATTAACAAATAGGACAAGGTAAAGAATTAAATAGGGCAGTCTGAGGCCTCAAAATCTATAATATGGTATTACATCGGACATTAGTTCAATAATATTCCATGGATTTTATGAATGTCTGATGAAATGTATATATTCTTTGAAAGTAAGTATGAAATTGGACAGCAGCATTTTGGTGCATAAGATATGGCATGGGTGCAAAGACAACTGGACAAGGTAGTCTCAGACATATCTTTAAGATCTTAATGTTAGGTGCCCCACCTTCTAGAGTGATGAAATCCTAAATGTTCATTACCTCCAGGTAAGACTACATAAATTTATCCTTGGGGATAACAGATAGGACAAAGTAAAGAATTAAACAGGGCAGTCTGTAGCCTCCAAATCTATAATATGGTATTGCATGGGACATTTGTTTCAATAATATTCCATGGATTTCATGAATGTCTGATGACATGTATATATTCTTCTATTCTTCGAAAGTAAGTAAGTAATCGGACAGCAGCATTTTGGTGCATAACCTATGGTGAGGGTGTAAAGACAACTGAACAAGGTATTCCCAGACATATCTTTGAGATCTTAATGTTAGGTGCCCCACCTTCTAGAGTGATGACATCCTATGTTCATTACCTCCAGGACTCCAGGTAAAACTAACCATAAATTTAGACTTGGGAATAGCAAATAGGAAAAAGTCAAAAGGAATTAAATAGGGCAGTCCAATGCCTCAAAACTCATAATATGGTATGATATTTCATGGATTTTATATACTATATATCTGGTGAAATGCGCATATTCATATTTTTTTGAGAGTAAGTATGTAACTGGACAGCAGCATTTTGGTGCATAAGCCATGGTATGAATGTGAAGACAACTGAATAATGTACTCCCAGACATATCTTTGGGACCTTAATGTTAGGTGCCCCACCTTCTAGAGTGATGACATCCTAAATGTTCATTACCTCCAGGTAAAACTAAACATAAGTTTATACTTGGGGATAACAAATAGGACCAGGTAGAAAAGAATGAAATAGAGTAATCTAAGGCCTCAAAACTTCTCATATGGTATTTCATGGGACCTTAGTTCAATGATATTCCATGGATTTTATGAATATCTGGTGAAATACATATATTCTTTGAAAGTAAGTATAAAATTGGACAGCAGCATTTTGGTGCATAAGGTATGGTATGGGTGTAGAGACAACTGAACAAGGTATTCCCAGACATATCTTTGAGATCTTAATGTTAGGTGCCCCACCTTCTAGAGTGATAACATTCTAAATGTTCATTACCTCCAGGTAAAACTAAACATAAATTTATCCTTGAGGATAACAGATAGGACAAAGTGGAAAGGAATTAAATAGGGCCCTCCAAGGCCTCATAGCTTATATTATGGTATTACATGGGACATTAGTTCAATGATATTCCATGAATTTCATGAATATCTGGTGAAATGCATATTTTTTTGAAAGTAAGTATGTAATTGGACAGCAGCATTTTGGTGCATAAGCTATGGTATGGATATGAAGGCAACCAAGATAAGTACTCCTAGACATATCTTTAGGACCTTAATGTTAGGTGCCCCACCTTCTAGAGTGATGACACCCTAAATGTTCATTACCTCCAGCTAAAACTAAACATAAATTTATACTTGGGAAAAACAAATAGGATAAAGTGAATAGGAGTTAAATAGGGCAACCAAGGTCTCAAAACTTATAATATGGTATTTAGTTCAGTGATATTCCATAGATTTCATGAATATCTGGTAAGAAAATCTTATTGGGTGGGTATCTCATGGCATGTCAATTTTTGATCGACTTTCCATCACTCAACACAGTTCAATGTAATGAAATAAATTCAGGTATACAACACTACCATCTATATAATAATCCTTGTCCTGGTCTCTTTCAGTACAACTTCTCTCCATGTTTTCTGCCTAACTTCATCACCTCTGTCTTATAAATGTTGAAAAATTTCTTTAGTGCATCCTCTGAGCCTTTTTTGGAATAGCTGATTTCCTGGGAATACCAAGAAGTCCTCGAGCACGGAGTGCATCCAATTGCTCATCCAAAAGTGCACATGTCCATGCCCGCTTCCCCACAGGACGAGTTTCAAGGGCATCCAAGCTATTGATCAGCTCAACTCCTCTGTCACTACTATTCCCGCTCTTCTCTTCATCACTCTGTGGAGCTATCAGTTCATCAAACTCACCTGTTTTTTCAAGTTCTTCCCTTTGTTTACGTGCACTGTCCTGCCACATCTTCTCCTTGATCATCACTCTCCGATTCATCGCCTTCTGGAAACATTGCCATGCCATACTGGGAGCTTTCATCGAGTATGTTTACAGCTATGGCCATACGATCAGGTCCACTGAGCTGCTGGTCTTCAATGATGAGCCGTACAGCAGTTTCAGGTACTAAAACCCAAATCAGGAACATGTTCATGTCCAAAGGACTAATGTTTGCATTTGTGTTGTTGTTCGGAGGAAATAACTGCAACAGCTTGGAGTAGATGATGCCATATCCCAGTGAACCATAGCTGTATATTTGAGTCAAGTCAAAGTTGATGAAAATGAAAACAGTCTCTGTTGAAAAAAAAATGACTTACTATCCGGTAAGGGCCCTATCAAAAGAAGCAAACTGGTTTTTGCTGCTAAAAACTGCGCTCAAGGAACCCTTTTCTGCAATCTGCCCAGTAATCCGGTTCCAGAACTCAGATAAATTCCGAATTCTCTTTGCTTTGTGTCAACGTGAATCGTTCCTACACCAAAGCTGTAAATACTCACTGGATTGTTTACCAAATCATTTAATTCCTTCTCCATCTTTTGGACTCTATCTGGCAATTCTTCCCACTGGATCAATGTAGGCCACCCATGTTTCCGTGCTTTTGGAATTCCCTCCAACTCCATATTATGACGTGAGCATACCTCTACAAAGACATGAAGTTGGGCTTTTTGAGCATTAGCATTTCCAACACGAGGCTGATGAACAGATTTGAGCTCGGCTTGTTGAAGCAGTCGTTGAAGGTGTGGCATGGGTGATTTTGGAAGTGACATGTCACAATAAGGACATAATGCAGCTGGATCGACATCTGCACGCAGATTGATAATAGGTATCATACACTTTTAAATTAACTTACATGAATTTAGATCTGAGGATTCATCGATGTCACTCTCGAGGAATAGTGGATCATTTCTGTTAGAGACTGAGTGGGTAATTCAATAGACCAGATGTAGATGACACTCATACCCTGTCTCGGTCTTCTTTGACTGATTGCTTCCAATCAAGGGACTGACTCCTAGTGGGGAGAATGGAGACATTGGAAAGGACACTGTCTGCATTTTCCTGGCATTGGTAGTAGACACGTCAGCCAGGTGGTCTACCTGGACTCGACCAGGGATGCTTTCAAGAAATCTTCTCATGAAGAAAGTGGTAGATGAAGATCAAAGAAGAGTCTGTGCATTTCAAATCATCCTGCACCGCTCATGATCATGGGTATGATCAGAAGGTGTATGATCAGAAGGTGTCCTGACCTCAATGTCTCCATGATCACGCAGATTGATCACGCGGCGCATATCATGCGTGCAACCGGCTATATTCTGATTGGGGCGGTGCGGCGGGCATATCATGCGTGCAATCGGCTATATTCTGATTGGGTCCCTGTTGCCGGTTCCTCCTCCTCCTCTTTCTCCATAATGCGAAATATGGACAATGTGGCACAAGCATTGGGAGGAGTTGGCTTTGAAAAATGGAAAACCTCACTGGACAATGACAACTTGAATGATCTTTAAAATCCCAAGTTGATCAGCCTAGTTACTCCCTACAAACTGGCAATCAGACTGTGCTTGAAGACTGTACAGCTGAGATGTCAGCAACACGGAGTCTTACATTAATAGACTATGTACTGCTTGAAAATGAACTAGAAACTTGAAAATACAGGCCTACACTACATACATACATACATACCGATACCAGAAAGCCAGCCAGACGTAAAGACTCCAACCGATCGCAGTGGTTATCAAATTTGATAAACTGTGCTTGACTCCTTCCTTCACCATTGTGCCACTATGGAAAACGACAAAGAGCAAGAAATCCGGGCTCAAAGGGTGTATATGAGACATGATGGGTCATGGAGATGTTCATGTGATAGATGGAACCAGACGGGAAAAACTTGCACACATATCCTGGCAGCACAAATGCAGCTCAAACTGGGTCATGTTTCGGAGTATCATCGTACGTGTTTGTTGTTGACTTTATATCACTTGTTGGCTTCACTACATGTGCTACAGGTCAAGAAACTCGGTTAGAGAGGGGCAAGAATGCAGCTGGAATCTCAGCCTCCAAGCAAGCTTCAACTGGCCGTTGGGAGCAGGCACCTTACGACTCCACTGTTTACACTGATTTTAATCGTATTATGACTGTGCTAGCTGCTTCTGGTGACAAGGATCCATTTGAAGATGATATAAATAGAGATAAAGATACTAGTAGTGAGGATGAGAATGATGGGAGCGACAAGATCACTGGTCCCATGGTCCCCAATGGTGAGTCGGTCATTCAATAATGTTTGTGGGACTGGAATTCATAAAACAACTAGTCACAAGAGGCCGACCTGCCAGGACTGTCCCTCTCCAGCCACACCGTCATGGTACTGTTTTTTTTGCACACAAAAAGGAAAAAGGGGCGTAAAGGGGACAGGCTTTCGAAATCGAGTCTTCAGAAAAAACCAGGAGACAAGGAAGCACCAGAACGAGTAAGTCTCATGGATCATCGGCATATTGAACTTTTATACCAAGAGCAATCACAGGCAAAGGATCTTGCAGACCTCAAATGTCTTCACCGGCAGCTGGAGGTGGGGTTATCGAACAACATGAATATTAACATCATTGCTGATGGAACTATTTTAGCGGGGTAGAGCAAAGAAGAAATCTGAGCCGACACTACCTAAGGGTCCAAAGGTCTCTGCTTTCCAATGTTATTCTCTAGTATGGATTTTTGACTTTGTTCAGAAGAAGCGAGCAGAAGAATTTTCACCGAGTCGATTGGATGCAAAGAAGACTAAACTGGTTCATGACGTATGTGTTCATCCCTATTGCTTTTTAAGTGACATTCATAGTGATGCACTTGATCAGGATCTGTACAATGGCATTGAATTAGCAGAAGCTTTTCAGTCAGATGGAGCTGATGTATCGCGATGGCAGCAAAGTGACTATTGGATGCAGTATGAGGAAATTACTGAGGCAGTTGACATTGCCAATACCATCAGTTCTGCGTTGGGGACAGATTCGTTGTTCATGGATAGTCACCGCCTTGGAAGAATCTGCGAGGAACTGAGGGAAATTGGGCCAGATTGTAGTCACAATGCGGTGTCGGTGCCTGTGAGTAATCACTATTGCTATTTCAGACAAATGCATAATATCCACTGAGGTACTCAGGAAGCTCAGGAAGTTGGCGGGCTTTATCAAACTATTCTCAAATTGTTGGAGAAAACACCGGCATTACGAACTGCCTATTTTTTACACCTCCACGGCAGTCATTATATCTTTTGGCAAGTGAAGTTGAGGCCTGAATATTCTATCGCTGTCTTTGATTCACTCTCATCTTCGTCTTTGGGTTCAAGTTCACCAATGTTGTTTGATTTCATTAACAACATCATTCAGCCAGTCACCAGTCATTTCACAAGAATTTCATTTGACCAGGTCAGTCGTTGGGTGATTTCTATATTTGTCCATATACTTACTTTGTAGTTAGATAAAACAGAGGCTGAATCGATACAAATATCGCTCACTCAATATTCAAGATGACGGCTCAGCATGTGGATTCTGGGTTTTCGCAATGGCCATTCTTGTAGCTTGTGGCACAGATCTGGAGTATGAAGATAATATTGGACGCATGCGTGAGCTTGGTATCATAGGCCTAAAACACCATCTTATGCAGATATGGGAGATCTGGAAATCCTCACAGGATGGGATGCTGCTCAAGCCGGTTTGCGAGCTTGTCCAGTTGATTGATCCATTTATTAAGCTTCCAGAGGATCATAAAGTGAGTGCTCCAAGGCTCTCGAGTTATTTTTTGAGTCATTTATCCCATGTTTAGATCCCTGAGATATTCACAAGACCTCAGAAAGATCTTGGATCGAATGAACAAATCGAGGTAACTGTCTCTTTACTTTACATCTCAGTGTATGTGGATTTTAACAACTACCATGGTAGAGGAAAAAAAAGGAAAAAAAAAAAACGATTCATATGTCCAGATAATCTCCAAAATGCTTATAGAATTCCACTTCATAGATTCCAACACAAAAGACAATTGAGACCTTCCGACACTCAACTGGGATTGATCTTGATCTAAAAATGGCAGACGCTTTGTGGAATGATGAGGTGATGCACCTGAGACCAATTGTTCTTACGACATTTTCTGATATTTTCACAGTACCTGCCAATGCTTCATGACACAGAAGCCAATGGCACAAAATACGTGATCAATAATAGTGTAATTGATCATTCAACTATGAGACGGTTCAAAAAGGGTATGTGGAATGACGAAATCATCAATTGTGTTCTCGACATTATCAGGGAGACCTATGGGAAAAGGGGTGTGTTTTTGATCTCATCTTTGACGTGGAAGAAACTCGAGGAGTTCATTTTGTCGGTGAACCTGGAAGATGATGAGTCTTGGTTAGAGAGACTGATACAACTAATTGATCGGTGGAGGGACATAAAGAACGTGCATAGCTTTGTAATCTTGTGCTTACTGGCACTGACTAACTCAACGGCAGATTCCATGGCGCAAGATGGATGAAGTGGCCTTAATTTTGGTAGCGATTCACCAGCCTTCTTCTACTCATTGGGTAGTTGGAGTGGCAGACTTTGAACGTAAAAGTCTTTCAGTGTACGACAGCTTGTCTCCCACACTGGAAGGGCATATGAAATCTTTCTGGTTCCTGCTATTTTACTCCATAATTTTAATTGAATTGAACGATACTGATTTTGTTCATGTAGATCTTCCAAGGCATGATAACAGCTGGAATTCGCATGAATCAGGGACAAACACTTGATACATTATATCAGCCCTGCAGCGATGATATTGACTGGAGTTCTTGGGGGTTAGACTATGCACCAAAGGTTTGAGCTCATTAATTTTATATATACATACATTGTATATCACATTATTGTTTCTCCAGGGACAGGCCATACAGAATAATGCGACAGATTGTGGGATCTACGCCATCGGGAATATCTTGCTTCTGTCTCGTTCTTCAAGTCAACCATTCAATTCAATTCTTACAGCAGGAACCATTCCTTTAGTTCGAGCAGGGGTCTACAAGATGATCATAGAGCAATTGAAGCAACAAAAGAAGATGCATTCACCCCATGTCAGAGAAAATTAGGATACTCTACGATTTCCATTTATCAAAGTCCCCGAGAAGCAAGATCAATCTGGTAGTTCTGACGATGAGAAATATTGGAGTGATGGATCATGGAGTGGATGTGGGACAGAACTCAGCAATGAACAGCAACAGCACAGTGGAGAGACAGTTGAAGATCGAGATCAAGCCAAAATGTACTCACCGACGGTATCAAGCTTAACCTCAATGAATTCAGGGTCGGTTTTGTCTTTCAACTTTGCATCTGTAATTTCTATGTACTGATTGATGGCTTTATTATTTGTCTGTGAATAGGCATGACCCTCGACTTGAGTTAAGAAGAAGCAGCTGGCTTGCCCAGCAATCCAAAGGTATTGGCCCTCCACAGCACCATCAAGAGCAGTGCGTACTTCAATTTGTTGCCAGTCTTTCACTATATTGACAATTTTAAAGCTTGCTACAATGGCATCAGATGAAGAGCGGTGCTCGATGGGCATATATCTCATCTACATCTTTGTCTCCAGAGGAAGGTCAGGATGGGAGTTAATGATAGTAAATTAGTAATGTATGAATATATAACTTCAGAGTATGGAATTTTCTTTGAACGTTCATAATGGGCACCACCAATGGGTAAAAAGTACTCCTGGACTTAGATTGTGAATTTTACAGTGTGACTGTCGTTTCTTTTGCTGAAAATTTTATATGTACAGACAGTTACCCACAGGTTAGGCTCATAAAAATTTTCAGTCTAAACATAACCTGTATCTGCATGAATAGTCCAAATGTAACCTGTATCTGCAGTTCAAATGTAACCTGTATCTGCATGAATAGTCCAAATGTAACCTGTGTCTTCATGAATAGTCCAAAGGTAACCTGTGTCTGCATGAATAGTCCAAATGTAACCTGTGTCTGCATGAATAGTCCAAAGGTAACCTGTGTCTGCATGAATAGTCCATAACCTGTGTCTGCATGAATAGTCCAAAGGTAACCTGTATCTGCATGAATAGTCCAAAGGTAACCTGTATCTGCATAAATAGTCCAAATATAACCTATATCAACATAAATAGTCCTGATGTAACCTGTATCCACATAAATGATCTGAATGTGACCCATATCATGAAGAGTCCAAATGTAACCTGTATCCACATAGATAGTCCACATGTAACCCACCTCCACAAAAATAGTCCAAATGTAACTAATCCAAATTTTACGTATATACAGTTTATCCATGTGGAACTGTACCACATAGTAAGTAGTCCCAATGCAGCCTATATTTCTGGACTCATAATCTACCCATATGAATGTTTTAAGACCTACCTAACCCTTTTAACTCTTCACCCATCCAAATGTCTTGCATAGCTTAGCTTAAGTCCAAATTTGACCTTGATTTGACCCATAAATTGTTTAAAACCCCAAATGTAACCCCTATGACATAATTAGTCCAGTTGTTTTGCATAGCTCAAGTCCAGATTTTGTGCATATATATGTTTTGAGTCCAAATTCAATCCTTATTGCATGTATTGATCAACAGGAAGTGGGCCATCGCTTTGCGTGGCAAGTACGAGGCCAGTCATACTTATGTAGACACTTTGCAAGGTTGTGAAAAGATAGATATATTATCATTATGTTGTTGTTTGAGTGGGATCTTACTGCAGAGCAAGGTCATGGAAAGATAGAAATATGTTGTTGAGTGGGATGATTCTGTCTCTGACTTGTGCACATGGGCGGTAACTTCATCTGGTTTTTGTGACATGTGTGTGGTCTACTTACAATTTGTTTGAAGTTACAACTAATAAAATTTACTGTTACTTGCATTGTTGTACAAGAGCGGAAAGAGGGGTTGCAGGTAATCAGATGTTGCCGTAAGTCGGCCTTACTGGTTATAATCTACTACCTACCTACAAGCCGTTTGATTTTCAAACCCCGCCAGACTTTCCGAGTGGGAAAAGTGTCACCGGCTTGAAGTGCCGGTGTCTGGTGGCCCGGTGACTTTGTGAAAAGACTGTGAATAACGGCAGCCATGTAATAAAATGACCTTGTAATAATGCTTACCTCATGACATCATCCGGTCTTGTAATTTGAATGGGATGAGATAAGGATTTGCTAAATGGGGATGCACAAAGAATCCTAGCCAGCCCGAGTTAGTAAGGACGATTCCCTAAAGGGCCTCGTAATATATAACTTCCAGATATGGAACTCCCTTTGAGCTTGAATGAGTCCAAATTATATTTCATAACGGTGCCCCCAAAGGGTAAAACTGTTCATTCCTCACTTGGGACGGGCACAGTTGAAACTGGGATGGGTTTGATGAGGGGTTCCATTGGGGTTAGGTTCTTGGCTCAACGGGTTCAATTGGGAGTATTGAAAGGGTTCAATTTAAAGGTACAAGGGTCAGATTGGTAATCATGAGTCCGGTTCCATTGGGACTTACAGTGGGTCAGATGTGAGCTTCTGTATGGGTTCAAAAATGGGAAAAATTCATGGTCCAGTTTACACTTAGAATGGGTTGGGATCTCAAGGGTTAAATTGGTGGTTGGCTCGGGGCAAAAATAAATCTGTCGTGCAATGAACAATAGAAAGCTTTGAGTCTTGTTTTTTATGGTAAGATGACTACTTTAAGAACTCTGGAGTGTATCTTTTGGACAAGAAGATTTATTATTGCCTGTATCAGTGAGATCACCCTTCATGAACATACAAAAGAAACTTTGAGCTCTACACAAACACATCACAGTATAAATGGTCTTGATACTGTCTTAGAATGCTTTAATAAATTCAAGAAATAGTTCTGTATTATCCTGCTCAATTTTTACTGATCATAGAACTGGTTATATATCAAAGGTTTTGTGCATTGTCGGCCACAATGAGCTTGGTAATATTGCATGTACATGCTTGTACTTATATATCTGAGCACTCCATAGTATTATCTTTATATCTAATGAGCTTTAAAAGTTGTTAAAGAACGCCAAATGTGTGATCTCAAACTTACGCAAAACGAGTATAAAATGTACATGGATTTTAACTCAAATCATTCTAAGTAATGGACATTCCCTTTATTCATACAATGGCTATGGATGCTCATGGGTATTGCTCTATACAAATAATAGAGTCTTCTGATTATTTTTACTGATTTTTAAAGCCCTCAGAAGTACTGTTATTCAGGTATAAATTATCAGTTTTGACAATTTTACAATCTTTTATTTTGTAACAGCCTAACTACTGAGGAAAACTAGGTAAAAAAATTCAGAAGGAGCCTCACTATATATAGAATGTATCCCAACTCATCTGATACATGGAATGGGAGATTAACCCATCTCCCAGCTCGATCGATGAGGGGAAGGTGCTTGAAAGTTGTGTGGGAATTTTATCCTGAATGTTACCAAGCCACCAAACTTGAAACATTGCTGCATAAGCCATTGCAGCAAGCTATAGTTATGTTTCTGTATGCCTATCAATATGTAAGTGAGCTTCCTTTTGCTTCCACTGATTAAACAGTATACAGTAGTATGTCAGTCATTGGTATAATACCTATTAAAGTACGGAGCATTCAAATCTAAGAATAAAGGCGAGAGAGCGTTGGGATGATGAGATGGACTCAGACCCATTGACTGGTGCATTACTTAATTATTAATACTACATGACAGTTTCGGTGTCACATGCTTGGCCACAGCCCTAAGCAGTGGCCTATTTAGCCTCTATACATTTGAAGTGACTCTCTGTTCTACATGCTGAGTGCTCCAATCGTGTGGCAAGATATAGATTCACTATTAGGACTTATAAGGTTACATAACAATATAAGCTGTTACTGTAATCCTGTATAACAATAAAGAGTAATATTCAGTAAGAGGAAAGCCTTGGACAGAATCCCCAGTCCTGTAGACAGCGGGGAGATGACTTTAAAGTTGAATTGGCCATTGAGCAGCATTGAACAGTCGAGGACAGCCTTAACTTACACCTATATGACCGGTAGATTGGGTACCTCAGTCCGTCCTATTGGTAATTAGTCACATGAGGTGCCATTGTTGGTTTCATTTTTTGTTTTGGATTTATCAGGAGACTAACAAGATATGAGGGAGAAACCTGGAGAAAGGGTAGAGATTGACAACACGAACAAAGATCATATTCATTCAAGAAGATAACTTGGAATAAAACAGACAAGGAAGCGCCGTCGATTCAACCTATTCTTTGTTTGGGCATTTTGGTACATGATAAGAAGGACAGTAGGTCACAGATGCAATGGGAACAAGTGGCAGAAAGTAGGTGGACATGCCCTGAGCACATGCTCGTCCAGAACAAATACCATCTACATGTTCTGATCCTTTTTCTGATTACATGTAATTTTTCTGAACGCATGCTTGTCCAGGACAAATCACTGTGGGCAAGAACAGCTGTTTTGACTGGGAACAGCTGTTCTTGCCCATAGTGAATGCCATTCGTATAGTCTAATCTTTTTGCTGATTGCAAGTAATTCTCCTGAATGCATGCTCATCCAGGACAAATGCCATTTGTGTGGCCTGACTTTTTGCTCCCGATCACCAAGATTTCCAATTTCAAGAATGAATTTTCTGGACATATATGTTATTTATAGGAAATTTCTCTTGCAGAGATCTTGTGGGCATCCTGCAGTTTACTTCTCACTCCACATTCTGCGTTGCTTGACCATCACCTGTGTTCCATGGAGAAAAAAATTTTTTCTCAGGGAGTATACAATTAAGCAAGCTTGAATATCACAACTATCACCTGATGGAGTCCTCAATTCCAGGAGAAGAGGGACTAGAGACCAACTCCTACACACTTGTGTCAATAGTGATTCTGATTTCTGCTACTGCTGAAAGGGGTAAACATAAAACAGTCCTATGGTGACCCTCAGAAACTAGATCCGTGATTTTGCGAAATTCTTGACAGGGTCTCTCTCATTTCTCAGTTTCCACACTCTGTGGTGCTTAGAGACCTGCAGAGCTTCTGGATACAATTAAGGGCATCGGGGAATGTTTGAAATTTATTAAATCTTTTACTCCGATCCTAGAGTGGATATGGAAATTCATTGATTTGTGTGAAGAAGGCGCAGAATCACACCCTTAAGTTAATGGGACCAGCATTGACAAGTCACTGCTAAACAAATATTTTGCACATTCCACAGCAGCTGGTACAAGGACCTGGTCAAATATATTTTGTTGGTGTAGGTGATAACTTGTAGTTTTGGTGCCCTCATTGTTGTTGGTGTCGGTGGTGAATTTATCTGATAACATATTTGACCAATGTGAAAAAACGATCTTATTCTTTAGAGTCCATAGGTTGTATTTACACAGGTACACTAGTACATCAAATTCCAAAAAAAAAAAAATTACAAAGCATGGACAAGAGCCACCGCAGCTAAGAAAAGCAAATTCAAGATAACTGGATAGAGATGATCATGCTCCTGTTGGAGATTTATCTGAGGTTCATTCTCCACCTGAGCAGCAATCAAGAGATTGTTACGGTGCTCAGAGTTGTCCACCACTGATAGCCAGGCCTGAGCTCAACTCAACTCCCTCAAAATTTGCTTGGACTGGTTCAAGTTCTCATCCACACTATGGAATTGTGGAAAGATGAGCATGCGTTTAGTCTCAACCTCACTGCTTGAGAATGTCAGAAGTAGCTTTTTTTTTGTTTTTGTTTTTTTTAAATCATTGTTTATTGAATATTCACCTCTGTGTGTTAGCATATGTTAGTGACTACCTTCTACGTTATTGGACAGTTCGTATATAGTATGTATGTGATTAGGAAGACATCGGGGAATGGGGAGTAGGGTGATGTAGTAATCACCATTAGTCAGAGTTTCTAATTACAGAATATAGTATATTTCCTTGATCATACCAGGCCGTCTTATCACAATGGCTCCCTTCTCACAGCTAGCTATTTGTCTTGACCCAATCAATTACCAGGCTAATCCAGGCTGATGCCGGTGCTTCAGCAGCACAGTGCAGTGATTAATCTTTTTGCCAATGGGCTCCATACTCCTTCATTTGTACAAGTTGGCCCAAACCCGAGGCCGCAGCACACCAATGTGACCCTGAAGCTTCTGACCATTCGGTCTTATGTGAAGGTTATGAATGTGCTGGATGCCGGCGTGATCGGCTGCTGTGATTTGGCATGTAAATGCCTGGGTGGAGAGAAACGGCATGTCGTGAATTGTCAGAAGTAGCTTGTCAGCCTCCTGAACCCTTTGTGCGATGGTAAAGAAAATGAAAGTTAATATTTATGCCCTGGAAAAAGCAGATAAAATGTACCCTGCTCTTGACACTGTGCTTCATCTGTCATATCGGTAGGAAAAAGATCTGGATTTTCAGGAGCATTATTCCAGCTCAGATAACCACTGATGATCTCCTCCCTGACCAGGACCACCAATCACAGTGCATCATGATGGGCATTGTCAGTTAGAGTGACCCAGCCATCTGTGAGGCGAGACAGCTGTGTGTATAGCCATTTTTTGCCTTCAACATTGCCTTGAGGTGGCTGAGAGAGCTCCATATACATTGTACCATCATTCCTAGACAATAGAAAACTTGGATTCTGCAGAAAAAATCCTAACACCATGCACTCACCAAGCAGAAAAAGGGTCTTCCCCGGTAGACACCCAATCCCAGATACCCCCGTCAGATACATTTGTCCCTGGCCTCTCAATCTGATCTCCAAGTTTGAAAGACATTGGTGAAAAAGTCTCGCTAGGGTCATGTCTAGAAGAATTGAAAGACATTTCTTGTGTGGAGAAAGTAAATCAATGGCACAGCAGATGAGTTTACAGAAAAAAGGGTGATTGGTGAGTAGTAAAAAATTCCCAAGTACCGACGGAAGATCAATGTCTACTTTGATGACCAATACTACTAAATGGGATGTAGTCTTCAATACTTTTGAAATTCCTTTCACGCCAAAATTCAGCAAAAAAGTGGCTTCGCAGACAAATAATTTACACTCACAAACACCTCTCTTACATTTTTTGTATTGTTTCGGAAGGTCAAATGCCTCGAACATTTCAAAGATATGGAAAAACTGATTCCCAACCTCTGGATCATGAAGGATATTGAACAAATGATCAACACTTGACATAAACAAGACCCAATCTTGTTCACTGTAACAGCCAGAAATAAAGTTTGGATTAGAATTGGTTGCTACCAAGTCATAACAGGTTAACACTGTCTCATTCATAGGCCACACCTTGTGTTAATTATTTGATTGAGAAGACATATTTGTGCCTGACACAAGGAAAAAACATGAGTGAAGTTTTCCAAAGTCAAGTCTCAGGTCTTTCTTGTTTATTTACTATCCCCAGTGGAACAAGTTTCTAGAGATGTGAATCCAAAAATTTATTTCCAGAATAGTACATCCTAGCATGTGAATGTAAAAATTCTTTCCCTGGCATTACCGACCCACAAATCTTTACCAGTCCAAGATAGTCTGCTGTTACTATAAACTGGATTGTGGCATTGATAAAACAAATTGCAGCCTGTGCTGTAACTCAGGAGTTGAATCTTTGTACATTTTCACATAGGTGAATAACTGATTTGCAATTTGTCTGGGGTGACTCACGCCCACACCCTGGGAATGTCCCTTAGCATCAATCCGATATAAGTACATCTGCAAGAAGAAAATTGGAGATCCAAAAAATCATCATATCCAGTACCACAGTTTATATGCATTTGAAAATCATCATTACAAAGCCTGTAAGAGATCTGTTCTTATGGAACTTGACCACAGAGGTTCCCATGTACTTACCCCATTTAGATATGAATAACTACCAGGCCTTGTACTTAGCACGTGAAGTGATGGCCCACATCTCTTTCACCAGAAGGAATAAGAAGTCAAGATCTACTGTTTACGCTGAAAAACTCTATCAATTCTTATCAATAGAGATTAGAGAACATTGGTTGTAGTAACTCAATTGGATATGAACATTCTTTCTGATTTCATATACATAATGTGAAAATGTATAGAAAGGTTTACAGCAGATGCGTCATGGGCATGGTAAACGTGTGGGTTTATACCTGTAACTTTGCCATCAGCATCATGATGTCAACAGGTAAAGGTATTGGCATGGTAGAGAAGCACCCATGCCTTGTCTTTAGTGTCCAACTCAGGCACCCTCAAAACATACCTACTTAGGACCATCTTCTGGGTAACCCAACTATCCTAAATGGCCCAAGTTCCCCGGAATTTCCGGCTCCTGACAATGATCCCGGAATTCCTGACAAAAACTCTGGAATTCCTAGCAAGTATATGGAGCCTTTAGGGATAGCTCACCATACCTCTTGATATTTACTGTCTCCAGTAGCTTCACTATCCCACATGGCCTTCCCCACATTGGCTGGCATATGATACTTTAAACTTTTAAAAATATCATAAATTTAATTATAAATAATAAAATATAATTTATTTGAAATGTAAGTGGCTTAGGTGGAATGTTTAAATCTTAATCTCACTTTGATCAATAGACATATATATATTGTGGTTGTACAATCTACTTATATACATGACATGTTTTCTAGTATATTAGGCAACATGGTGTAGTGGTCACCACCTCACACTTGATCAAAGCATGAGGTACTTGGTTCAAATCCAGGGTTGTCCTTTGCCCCACGGAATTGCAAGCTTTTTCCTTCTATACTAATGAAGCTTATTAAGTACCACTGGAATTCCTGCTATCCACATTCCTTCAAGACCCAGGAATTCCCTACTTTAGCAGAAACTCCCCTCTTAATGCCGGAATTCTGAGACAATGCCGGAGCTCCGATTGTCATGCCGGAATTCCGGGACAGTGCCGGAACTCCGGCAGCTGAGCGGAACTCCGGCATTGTCTCGGAATTCCTGGCCCCCGGAATTCCTTCGTTCTCAAGACACAGGAATTCCGCAACTAATTGATCTGACCACGGAATTCCTTGTCATCCTCCCTGGTCCAGGAACTCCGTCCTTCTTTTCCAGGACTTCATGAATGTCCTTCATGAACTTCACGGAATTCCTCAACATGCCGGAATTCCGCTACTTGGTCGTATCCTCTACCACGGAATTCCGTACTGTCCAGGAATTCCTCCAGGTTGTTTCATTCAGCCTACGGAATTCCTCCAAGTTGAGTCTACTCAGATATCAATGCTTCTTAGTCACAAAGGTTCTCAGAATGAAAAACAAACCAGAATATAAATAAATTATGTCTCTTAATCCATTACAATATGTCTCTAAGTCTATTACAAGTCCTCCTCCTCATCAAACAAAACAACCTGAGTTCTCCTGTACTCCTCCAATAAAGCAACTGTTTCCAGCTGCTCCGTCAGAACGGGATCAACCTCCCTCTCAAAGGCAGTGTCCCCTCCTTCATACTCGATAACCTCCACAGCCGCAGACTTTTCAAAGTCACGCGCAGCTTGCAGCTCTTCGACTGAGGGACCCCACTCTTTGACCCACTCCTTTTCAAAGTCCTTTAGAGCATCCGTCCACAGAACGCACAAACGACACAAGTGTTTACACCGGAGCTCCAGCTGGTGTAGTACATTAGGATCATCTACAAACAGCATAATTTAACCAGTTTCATCAGTCAAGTTACTAGAAAGTATTGCACACCTGTGTCGTTAATGGCACACTTCACAACATCCCACTCCTCGTTCAACCAACTTTGCATCGCCTTCCTCTCTATCGCAAGTCTCTCTTCTTCTTCATCGCAACGATCCAATTCCAACATTGCCCGAATTCCTTGACGGACTCCCTCATCCGCCAGCCATGGCGGCGGCCTCTGATCCGCATCCACTTCATCATAGTTGAGCCCGATGTCTTGCCAAAGTTCGTCAGTCACGTCGAGTTTGAAGAGTTCAGAGACGTCGATTAGAGCAGGAGCGATCGCGTTTCTTGGAGCTCTCTTGAGCACGATCAGGTCTTTCATCTCCTTCACCAGTTTATTGTATTTTTGAGCTAGTTGCTGAATTCCAGGGTCACGTCGTCTTACTGAATCTTCGGTGTGTTCATTTAACTGTTGCTCTGTCCGAAAGTCAGCTTGTGAATAATGGTCCAGTCAGTAGATAGAATAGCTACCACTCCGTTGCTTTCTGCACGAACGTTCCACGCGGTCCAGCTCAAACTTCCTCGACCTCACTCGCTCGCACAAGCGTGTCTTCAAAGCACGAGCGTTCATAGCCTTATTGACGTAAGGACTGTTTGCCAGGTGGTGTATTTGCTTCTTCTCCGTCGTACCTAGAGCATTCTCCTTTCGTCTGAGCTTGTCCGTCGTCTTCTTATAGTCTCCGAGTACTCTTGGGAGATCCACTTCGGCAGTAGCAACCTCGTAGTCCACGGCGTTCGGGTTGGCGATAATGTCTTGTAACAATTTCACTCGTTTCTCTAACGCTTTCTGTGAACGACGCAAACGCATGCACTCCTCAACTACCACCTTGCCCTTGTTCTTACTCTGAGCTGTAGTAGCGTTAGCCTCAAAAATAGATTATTAAGTCGTAGTTCACTTACACGGGAGAGGACGCGTCTGGGTCTGTACTTGTAATCGCCATTGTTCCCGAAGCAAAGATAAAGGCTTCCCGCTTTCCGCCAACTCTTTCAGGTTCTCAGCTCGCTTCGCAGAGAGGGACTTGTATTTGCGTTGAACCCAAGTCCCCATCTTCAACAAGTTTTCGCCATTCAAAAAGTGAAACTGCATATCGAGTGTATAGATCCGCAGATGGTACTACCCAAAAAAAAACAGAGTATTAAGTTAACAAATCACTTCAACATGCAAATATCTTACCCCAGCAATCCGCGTATAAGCGATAAGGTGCTGTATCCCATGCCATAGGCGTTCCGCCCCTTCTCCATCGCTGAGCCCAAATCCTTCGCATTTCCTCGGATGATATAAGACCTGACAAGCCCACTGATGCCCGAACGCGTGGAAAACTGAAATCGCAAAGACGAGGTTGTCCATGTGTTCCTCTAGCAGGCCCCACTTCAAACAGCTGCGCTCAAGATGACAGCCAATATCATAGAGAACGCCGACATGCATGAATGGGGGGAGGTGTTCGAAAAGCTTTTCCAGGAGAGCAATCGCATAGTGTTGACGTTCTCCTGGCGTCGACATATTCACAACCCACAGGGGGCGGTCATGCCGACAAAGTAAAGCCATCACCGCCGTTACGTCGCAACCTTTCGGGATGACTTTGGCGAGAAATTCGTGAGCAGCCTTGAAGCTATTACCGCATAAGTCGAGGACGGCCTTTGATAGCAACATGCCGTCTTCGAGGTGGTCGTCTTCAGTGTCCTGGTCACCCGATGTCTTCGATTTCTTGGTGGCATGAGCAGCTTGAGACCGCGCCTCATCTACACGAGACTCAACGGCTTCAACCTCACTTTGCGGTATAAAGAATGAGTCAGGATGCTGACGGGCAGGGTCTCGGGGTTGGGTATTGTGTCTTTGGGTAAAGCATGCATCGAGACACACTATAACATCTGACCTAACGGTATGAACATGCAACGATCAGATTGAAGTTGAATCTAAACATATAACCGATAATAACGTACCATGCAAGCCGATCTTTCTCGAGGTCAAATTCTCCTCCAAAACAAACAGGACATCGGGTCCGTAAATATTCACTTGGTCGTGAATGGGGACGTGACGGGCGTATATCATGATTATCCGAACGCCTCCGTTTGCTGGACCCATTCTCATCGACAATTGAGTCCGTATACTTGAAGTCCACCTCCACAGCACACGAGTCTTCGTCTCGGACCTCTTCTATCGGTATCGCATGCCTCCCTAGCCCTCCTCCGACTTCTCCGGCATCATCCTGCAATACCTGTCTAGTGTCGTTGAGAAGGCCTGAGATGTAGGTCTCGCAGGATGCTTGCAGGCTATTAAACCACTGCAGAGTGTTTCCAAAGCGTCGTCTGAGGGGGTCTTTCCCTTCGAGCCTATAACCTTGACAACGTAGAAAATCCTCCACAGCACCACACCAAGCTGTGTGATTTGGCGAAATGCGGAGGAATAGCCGAGTTACAAAGTCGAGCATCCGGATATCGACAGCCAAGGAGGGATAGACAGGTGCACAGGGAAATAGACCACTACCAATGAGTTGAATAGCTGCGGGTCTGCAATCGGATGCCCATAGTCGGATACTCTCGTATTCTAAAACATCGTTAGACATATAACAACGACAGTTGGTACAGGAATAACGCACTATCGAATTTAACAATATTCACAGTCAGTTCACGAACGTTTCGACAACAGTTGCAGCGTTCAGTCTGCAGACTGAGATCGCAGACATCCCGCAAATTGTTGGTGACGCGCATAAGCTCCATATAAGGTTGTACCAACGTGGGGAGAAGTATTCTCCACCGCTGGAACAGCCGTTGTCGTTTGGCTGCATGTTTGGATGGGGAAGTTATAGGCTCTGCTGGTAAAGAACCTACAAAGCTCTGACCCAGAGGTGGTGGTGTGTGTGCACGCCGACTAGGAGAAGATGCTCCATCTTGAATAAGGGCACGACCATGCCCAAGGTAGACTTGGGGCGTAACATCGTCTTTCGGATTGCGGGTGGGAACAAAGGTTTCTCTGATACCTTGAGAAAGCGGACGAACCGGACTTGACGACTGTCGGCGTAGACGAGGAAACATGATGATTTCTGTGTGCAAGGAGGATGTCAAAATCTAAAGAATCTGCGAAGAAAGACTGTGTACCTTTGGTGGCAGGACGAACTCATTCCTCTTCAAACCATTGTCCATTTGCGGAAAAACAAGACACAACGTGCATCTTAGATCTGGTTGTCTTGTCATCTTAGGGTATAAAAACCCTGCCTATCTGCTGTCCCTCGCTCCATCGTCCCTTCCTCATGCCTCGCGAGACCAAACCTCGTAACAGAGCTGCCAACTCCACACCGTATTCCCGCCCACGCACGGCGCCTCATCCGCAAAGTACTCCTACCGAGAACGAATCCCCGCTCACCACTCCTCAACAAATCCAGGAGCGTTCACGGGCCATTTTGGCCGCTAGGCATTTACTCTCACGCCGCCGCCCAGTCGCTGGTAAACCCCAGGCTATCAATGATCTCGAACTCCAGATGATCTACCATGCCATCGAAAGCAACGATTACCCCAAGATCTTTACTCCCTACCAGTCTGACTATTTGGCGAAATACGAAATCCTGACTGCCATGTATCCCGCTGTTCATGGCCTTCGTAAATGCAAACGCACGGGCTATGACCATATCATTTCCATCACTTCTTCGGGTACCCTTATCATCAAATGCCCCCACTGTAATGTGGCTGGCCTTTGTAACGCTATACCGGCAGAGTACCAGCACGAGTTTGACGAACATTTCGCAAGGTGGGAAAAGTCTTGGGAAGAGAACAGGGCTAGGCGAGAGGCTCTCGCGGAGATGTTCCGAATGGTGGATGAATACCTTATCTAGATTTAGATTAGCTCGGGTGCACTCGCTGAAAACCTGTAAAATTACCTGGAAAGTAAACACGGAATCGTTGTACTTTTTCATCGTGTCACCATACAAATCATATTTGAAGATCTGTTACCATGGACAATAGTCAGTCGCGCACGCTCCCAGAGAACAATCGACCTGAACCCGTACCGTAAAAGGCAAATCCAGTAAACAGAACTATATAGTCGTCCATCAGACTTTCTCCGAACCCATTTTTCGACGAACTCCGCCGCGCATGACAACGGTACAAAGTTAAAATCTCTACCCTATAAGTCAAGACCCGTTTCCCACTAACTCTTCAACCTCTCTCTCATATTTTCACTCCTCGCGTGTGGGCACAACCAAAAAACCACTGCCTCTTCCACTTCCTGCCATCGTTTGACTCCCCCCCCGCCCGCTATCGCGACCATGAATGCTCAAGACGACTATCCCACTGGCCAGTATCTCAGGCTTAACCCGCCTCGGATCGTCAGAGGCCTTCCTGCCTATCTCGACACCGCTATTAATGACGATGACCGCCGAATGATTTTCTTCATTATTTCCAACACCCCACGCTACCGACTCCTCCACCTCTGTCCAGGCTATCGCAAAAGTGATAAACCCTATCACAGGCTGACCATGCCACTACCCATGATGGAATTCGACGTGGAGTTCTACTGCGACCACTGTGAGCGTCCGCCCTATCTCCAAGAAGACGAGAAGAGACACTTGTGTCGTTTGTCCGAAGAGTATCGTGCTAGAGTTGAATATCGATACGGTAAGTCATCGTGTAATTGATCGGAGAACGTATACTCACCTTCATGCGAGTAGAAATGACAGCGGACGGGTTTTTTTACCTGCCCGCTGCAGGGCCTCTCACTCCATCTCCTCCCGCCTCTCCTGGTCCAGAAGCTCTTCCCCCTCCACCCCCTCTCCCTCCACTTCACCCCCAGGTTCCGCCTGGTCCAGCAACTCAACAAGTACATCCTCAAGGTCCACCCCCTCCCTATACGCCCCCTGTCCTCTCCACTGCAGGGTACACCGGAGTTGGAACCAGGGACCATCCTTTCAACCTCGACTCAGTACAGGGTACTGGTACCTCCACTGATCCTATCGATCTGTGTGAGGACGACGAAAACTAATGAGCGTCTCTCCTTCGGTTGATGCTAGAATAATTACATACATGGCAATTTTATGTTGTAGTCTATTTTTTTCTTTGTAAAAATATTATCCGATTTCAGTCCAAACCCAAGCTGAAAGTCCACCTAAGTCTCCAGTTCATCTACCGGCGCCGCCATCCCACAACCACCGAGCAACGAGCAGCATAGGCTCTCCATGCCCCGCAACATGCGACAGGGGAAACTGCCTATGGCGACGGGTATCGTTTTATCCCAGTAGAGCATTGCCTACGAGGGCTGTTCGGTCTACTGGGTGCCACGGAGCATGCGGAGCGAATCACACGCATCGCTCTATAACAGCTCAGGTGCGAAGTGTAAAAGGCAGCAGGCGGGGAAGATCAAAAGGGAGGAGAGGAATTTGCAGCAGGGACGGGAGGAAACTCGTAGTTTAACGTCGTTTCGGACGAGGGTTACTCAACATCGTTGCGGAAACGTTGGAGTTCAGTCAGGAATCTCTTTCGTCGTAGTTTAACGTCTTTCCGGACGATACTTACTCTATTAAACTTAGCACCAGTTAATGAACTATCCTAAACACATCCATTAAGATCTCTCCTTCGTTTAATGTACATGAGACCACTACATTACGCCAGCCTCTACTATACTACAATGTACTTACCGAGTGCTACAAGATGTACAAGATAATAGAATATCACCGCTGTCGTTTCTGCCTCGCTATCTGCCTCAAGGACATCATCAACGCTTCAAACCGACCTTTGTTCGGGTCACTCGGAACGGTCGCACAATCTTCGCCCCGCACCACTATGTGGTCCTCGACTCGGTCTTCTTCAGGCGTTCCCCAGGGTTCAAAGACAGACGCGGTAATCAAGCGTTCTGTTGTTCCTTTCTGCGACTTGAAGTAAATCTGCCGAATATGTTTGCCCGTGTGCTCACCACGAACAACCAGCAACGGTCTCGTGTTGGTCGGAGGTTTGATGGGTCTCTGAGGATCTGCCGGGAGAGAGACTTCCTGAGGTAGAGCCTTCCATCGTTGAGGTCCACGACGACTACTCTTTCCACCCATACCCGGTTTATTTGGCCATCCGGTGTAACGACCACATCTTTTATGGCCGGCTCTGAGTGGTCCAGAGGCTCCCAACGAGCAAGGAAAGACTTTCCATCGAGACGCGAGTCTAGTAACCAGTGGAACGGATCCACGAAGTCCTGCGTGCTGTGTGGAGGAGTCATACCCTGCGGTTGCTGAGTCGGGTGTGCAGATTTTGGTGCCGGCACCGACACCGCGCGAATCGGTTTCAGAGGACGCCAGTAACGTGCATCACGTTGCCCAAGCGGATATCGCGCGTGAAGAGGCAACCCCGTCCTAAAGTCATGATAAGTGTGCAAAGAATGACAATCAAAATGACCAAAACATACGTAGGATCCCGCATCCAACCATAATCTATCCATTGGCGTGGATTGGCGCTGAGTTCCGCTGATATGAAGTCAAACTCAACCAGGACACGCATACCAGATTTGCAGCGGTGGTACAGCTCAACGTCCTTCACTATACCGCAATTTTTGATGAGGCCTTTGACGACCATGACAGGTTTGTCGATCCAGGGCACCGGAGGTCGATGTTGTTGAATGAAATATTGCTGTGGCGGAACAGCACGACCTTGTGGATCAATTGCCGGCCGAGACACGGTGGGTGCATAGGTTAAGGTCCAGGAGGCCTGTTGAAAGGCTTGTTGATGAGGTTGCAGCGGAATTACTTTGTACAATGGCTCATTCGCGCTAGGGAGACGAGCATTATAAATAGGAACATTAAAGTGTTTACAGGACTTACCAGGTGTCTAGGACATCGTCGTGTCGGATGCGAACCGTGTGCGACAGGTTGACAAGCGACACGTCCAGCATTGTAGGGCCATTTGAACGAGGAGGAATAACATCACAGACGATCCCGGTATAGTTGTAATATTGCCCTCGAATCACAGTAACACGACGATTGAGCCAGGGAATAGTGACATCGTTCCGAGCTTGTGTAATTCGGCATGAGTTGACTGGGACGTTAAAGGGCTAGATGCATATAAAGTCTTTAGTTGTAACATCACTTGCAATAGCATAACACGTACCTCTTTATTCTCAGATCCCATATCCACTATGTCGACTTCTAGGCCCCAGTTGCTTAAGACAAAACCATGACGTCCTCGGAAATCACCAGCCATGACCTCTACATGGTCCCCGGTGTAAATTTTCTTGCGCAAGTTCGTTTTCGAAATCCAAACATCAGTCTCTTCAACATCCATCCTCGTCGTCGTTTTGTTGTAAGGGTCGTCATTGTAATCGTCGAAATGAATGAGGCAACGTTCCCGTTCTACTTGATCTATTCTTCCGGTCTTCCGATATGTGTTTTGTGGCTGTAATCGGTCTTGCTTTTCTTGATCTGTTAAAGGTGCGCCATAGATAACTTCAACATTCTCATCGGGCAGAAATATCCAGTTCTCCGATAAAGGCAGGTGAATTCTCTGTATCAGAGGATGCGTACTTGCTTGGAATAAACGGCGGGTATTCGTATCCATGTGTATGTCGATGTCGGTGACAGAAGTATAGGGAAGATAAGTCAATAAGAGACCATGCTCAAATTTATCTCCTGCCATGTCATAACATTTATGGCCCAATTGCTTCCATGCGGTTCTACCATCGCCTTCCGGCCAAAGACTGGGATCAAACAAACACTGCGGTGCTGGTTCCTTCCCATGTTTACGCTTTTTAGGATGGCGTTTGGCTTCCGGTCGTGTATCCTGCGAGTGCGGCGAAGAACTCGCAGATGTACTCGCAGTAGAGTCCACAGTCGCTGGTGACGAAGCGGAGGCGTCGGCAGAATTTCCTGCACGAGCTAATGGGTGGTTGGGATGAGGAGGGCGTGGAGGAGGAGGTTTAACAATTCGGTGGAGTCGAGGAACCAGCAAAATCGCCAGTCGACGTAGACCTGTAGAAGTCTCACGACGAACTACTAGCCCAACGTCGCCTTTATACAGGCCGCGCGTCACTCTCACCCACTCGAGGGGTTTGATGGACGGATGAGACATGGTGAGCAGATCGGCAACGTCCCGAGGTGAAACGGGTTGTAACCACACCTGCTGTTGATGTTTGTCACTCTGTCGGTCCAGGCGCACATTCCCGACCTTGATGACAGCGGGTTCTTGGCGTAGAAAGTTAACTATCCGAGCGCTTTGGGGGTTTTTACCAAGATATGCCTCTAGGTAAAGAGAACCTGTAATGCCAGGAACGGAAAAGGCAGAGAAGACGTGGTAGTTGTTTTCGTGGTCGGACCATGCGGCTGAAAGCAACGTATCTTTGGCGGTGGATGTCGGAGAGAGAAGATCGTTGTTAGTAGATGAGAGAGGGACATTGCTCGCCGGGGATGGAATCAAATCGCTCTTCATGGCATGCAGTGCTTGGAGAGCCTCGTTGACGTCTGCATCGGGCTCCAAAGTGGCCTTTCCTATAGCTGTGGACCACAGGGGTGGAATAGGGTCTACATCGAGTATACTAGCTATCTGCTTCTCGGCCTCGGGGATGGTCGTGGTCTCGGCATACGCATACAAAAGAAGGTACTCGAAAGCGCGTTCAGGTCGGTTATCCGCATTGAGTCCAGGTGATTCCAGGTTTGGAGGACCCTGTTCTGGTACAACCCGCTGTATTTGAGCTCTCTGGGCTACCGCTTCGTCTATCTGTTCCTGATACTCTCTAGGTAACGTATCGAGCTCCAGCACTTCCTTCAAAGCCTCTTCCAAATCTTCTTTGGCTCCGGCCTGATACCGAGTGAAAGCTTCAAGACACCTAGAAGCTAGAGTATGCGCAGATGGATGTAAATGCGCCATTATGTTATAAACGACTTCGTTTTCTTTGCCTGCCTTATTCCTGATCAGCAGTCAAAAGTAATTAGAAAATTGCCACACGTACTACACATCTAACCCTCCAGAATAATGGTTTCTTTTCAGCCAACAGTAACGCCTTGGCGATCAAATCCTGGTGGAGTGTTGGAATGTTGAGGAGATCGTCATTCGTTGGTAATAACACCGGTGATACTGTTTTCAGCTTGGCCAAAGCTTCGGGGTTGTATCGTTTTTCCATGCTGTCGAACAAAGCGGGGCCGAACGTTTCTGGAAAGTCTTCATCCTCGAATAGCTCTGTCGTAAGAAGGTAAACGGGGTCACAGGTAAGTAGTTTGAATGACAACTGACCATCGTCCTTTGCCTGAAGAGTTCCAGCCTCCTCCTCCTCCCCCTCGTCCTCCTCCTCGTCCTCCTCATCTTCACCGCCCGCTCTAGTATCTTCGTTGTCATAAGGTGGTTCTTGTTGGAAATCGTCATCGTCGCTTCCATACGCTTCAAGGTCTAAGAAGGGATTGCGACTTGGCATGATTTCGTGTAAAGACAGTGAGCAACGGAGTAACTGGAAATATCGTTAGAGCGTGCAGTGGGGCAGTGAGACCTCATAGAATGGTACAGCGACCACGACAACGACCTTCGTGGGTTCACCCTGTATTTTCCCTTTTTTACGCGCCTTGGGCGCACTATTCACTTATTTACATCTCATCATGCATCTTAGACAGTATATATATTTTTTGGTCGTGTAACTAATAATCTACGTTACAAAGAAATGAGCGAAACTCACCAGGAAGGGAGCACTAGGCGTTGAGCGGGCAATGAAGATGAGGGCGGAAACGAAGAAGGAAAGATCCCGTGCCTGTGCGTGCGTCAGCAAGTTCCATCTGCGCGTCGGCGCTGAAGGCTGCCATGGACGGACTTATCACGAGGTCACGTGATAAGTCCGTCCATGGCAGCCTTCAGCGCCGATGCGCGGAGATAACACCGAGTCGTAAGCAGTTGCACGTGATCTTTTCCTCCTACCTCGTATCCCCTACGTCTCTTGGCCGTCGTTATCTCCCTTCTCTTCGCCGCTGTCCACGACGCTCGTCACGTTGACTGGTATGGTCGTCCAGGTACGTGGACATGCTTATACTGTTATTTGAGCGTTCTACTAATCATTTGATAGGCTTTGCTCGTCGTATCCACCACGTCCGTTGCCCATGATTGTTTGCCTCCCCTCCGCCGCTGTCCCCGATGCTGCTCTCGACGCTTCCGACGTTGACTAGTTATGGTTTGTAAAGGTATGTAAACATCTCTACTGTCACCTTGGCATTCCACTATCAACTTAACAGAGTCTCTCCGTCCTCGGTAGCGGATGGTTATTAATCTTGTCTTCCTCCCCACTTCAGATCACCGCGCCTCTTCCTGCACTTGCTCCCATGGCTCCGTCCTCCATCCTCAAGTATTCTCCTAAACCGGTCAGTACCCATTCTTCTGCAGTCTCAACTTGTCCCACTAACGACTGGATTCTTTATATATTCCGTTAGCCTTTTCGCCTTCCTGCTCCTGTTCTCCACCGTACCTCTGCTATTCACTCACTTCTACCAGTCCCTATTTGTCCCTCCCTGTTATCTGGTCCCTTTACCCATCTATTTTACTCCAGCTTTTGTTGTGTTGGTTCTCGTTGTTAAGATTAGATTTAGATAAGATTCAGATTAGATAAAGATAAGATCAAGATTACTACATCACGATCAGAGATTAAGATGATTTGTAAGAACTCAACGCCGAAGAAAATATCGTGCCCGTTATGGTAATATGTTAGTGTAACCTGCAAATTTGCTGTATTCGTTTACCGACCATGAGTAACATGATCTATTATGTTCTTCATATGTACGAAACTAATCAACTGTTCTGAAGAGAAGAGAATTGAGTCAAGAAACGGGTCCGCAATGACCTTAAACTACCAGACTTCCTACTGTGAAAGGATGTACGTAAGGTTGCCGACTGGGTTGGGTACAACTGAACGTCCACATTGGGAAGACGGCTGGGTTGGGAACAACTGAACTCCCACATTGGGAAGACGAACAAAAGAGAACGAAAGAGGCAATTAGTTTTCCGTGAGTTGAACCAAACGTGATCGCGTTCTTATCCAATCCTGTGTGGTTTTGTCTAAAACCGTCTTCAGTGTTTTCTTCTCTCATCCACTCTACCATGGTACCATCTACTCGATCCTCCCAGCCACGAATCACACGCAGTATGGCTCAAGCCTCGAATAGGCGTATTCTCTTCGACTACATCGAGTTACCTGTCCGAAGCAATCGCACACGTCGTGTGCGTGCACCCGCTACCCCCGAGAACGAAGTCGGAGGCTCTCTTGAACCTACCCCCGAGAACGAAGTCGGAGGCTCTCTTGAACCTACTCCGGAGAACGAAGTCGGAGGCTCTCTTGAACCTACTCCCGAGAACGAAGTCGGAGGCTCTCTTGAACCTACTCCGGAGAACGAAGTCGGAGGCTCTCTTGAACCTACTCCCGAGAACGAAGTCGTAGGCTCTCTTGAACCTACTCCCGAGAACGAAGTCATAGGCTCTGTACAGTCTTTTGAGCCTACTACAGTCCCTGCACTCGGAGTAGAAATTAACAGTGACAATTCCCATGAACTCGGCTCTCTCCCCGAAATCTCGATCGCGGAAAGGCAAGTACCTGAAAACGAACCAGGTGCTAGTTCACCGTACTCCGATGCTAACCAGGACAATCACCCTGAACTGGGCTCTCTCTCCGACAACTCGAATGGGGGAGGACAGACACCCGAGAACGAAGGAAGTCGTTCATCTATGCAACCCCTTCCTACCCTCAACGCATCCGTCAATACCGACGACCCCGTCGAAATCTCGAATGAGGCAAAGGAAGCACCTGAGCAAGATATTGGTTCTGCGCTACCACCGGATCCTATCGTTCCCGCCCATGAGGCGTCCGTCTTCCCCGATGCGCCCTCTGTATCGCTCGACGCAGAATGTTCATCTTCTGAGGGTATCACCCATACTCCTGCAGACGAGGAGTTAAACCGACCTCTTGCTGGGAACCTCGGAGAGGATGTTCAGACCACCGACCCTCAATATCCTATCGTTCCCGTCCATAACGCATCCGTCGTCCCAGATGTTCCTTCTGTATTGCTCGACGCCGAAGGTTCATCTTCAGAGGGTAACAACCTTGCAGAGGACGCTCTGACCACCGACCCTCAATCCAACTCAAGATCTCCATCCACCTGCAATCCCTCTTCTGCGCTTCGAGAGACATCAGTAATCCCAGACGTTCAGCGCGAAGGTCAAGTCAACCTTACCCGGTCCGACGCTGTTTCTCACAGTCGAGAGGGTGAAGATGGCTCGATACATGGCCAGGTGTCTGAAGGGGTGAATTTGCCAGTTGTACGCAGAGTGCGTAATTCCAGCGTTCCACGTTTGGGTGAGTGTAACTCTTGTGACGACTACGCGCCCAACTAATAACTAATATACTCGTCCCATGCAGATTTGGCCGTAAGCTTGAAAGGACTTCAAGTTCCAAAAGCCAAAGATCCGAAACCTTCTGGACCAACACAGAAGGATGATGACCGAACTGCGCGCACTTCACCCCACCCTTCTAACCTTCGGCCTGGATCTGCCAAACCCCATTCTCCCCCACGCTCGACTTCGTCCCTTTCTTTAGGTGCAGAGGTTGAAGACGATGGATGGGGAGATTTATTTCCACCACCTCCACCTCTTCCCTCTCCTCCCCGTCTGGAAGAGGAAGATTTTCAGGTTGAGGAAGGGCCACTGCCAGACTCACCTCCTGTTCGACCGAAAGATCCCTCGAAAAAGGTCTCATTTGCGGAAACCGAGATTGAAGAAATCGGTGACGCCGATGCAGATGATAGTTGGTCCGTGGATGGCCAGGGACTACTGCAGGCTGAGTCCAACACACGCAGGACGCACTCTTCCATGTCAAGCCAACGCGTGCCGTTGTCGTCAGCTGTACAATCGACTTCTAAACAAACAACCAAGCAGTCGGGTCCATCAATCACGTCTGGTTCAAGTAAAGCAAAGGAAGCGAAGGGTAGAGGGAAGGCTGTCGACAAACCGAAACCGGTCAAGGCCAAGGAGAACGAGAAGGCGAAGGGAAGGGAAAGGGAAAAGGAAAAGGACAGGCAAAGGGAGAAGGAGAAGGCAAAGGCAAAGGCAAATAGAGCGGGCAAGCCTGGCGAAGTCGGTGGGAGTGATGAGGAGGATGAGGAGGATGAGGATCAAGAGATCGTCGATGATGTAGAAGACCCCGAAGATCCAGCGTATGAACCTAACGCGGAGAAATATCCAAAGAAACCCGGGCCTATTCCCAACGATTGTCTGAGTACGTTGAACAAATTAGCGTTTGAGTTCTCCACGGAAGTATACAAGCTCGCTCGTCAGTACGGGAAGTCACCGGATGAGATGTACGAGGCAGCTGGACTCAACAAGTTCAAGACCCGGAGATCGGAGTCAACTTGGAACTGCTTTCAAGTGTACATGTGCGTTGAAAAACATTGGAAACGGGGCCCTAATGGTGAGTCTTCAACATTATCTTGTTTCGGGTTGTTTTTAACTTCCTCTTCATGGTATCAGAAACACAGGCTCAATTTACCGGTCGATTGGTCAAGGCGTATGAAGCTAAACTGAAGAGCAAACTCGGTGATAATTGGACTCGGGTCGACCTTCGGAGGGAAGCAATGTACAAGTATGTACGGTGGTACCAGCAAGCTCGCCGGGATCAGATAGACGAGGATTCGAGACAACGAGGGGTCACATTGAGGAGGTTGAACAAGGCCGTTAAAGAAGTACAGAAATTGGTGCGTGCACTTCCTTTTGTGAGTCTGAATTGGATTTGACGCTCAATCTATCAGGGTCGAGCGCTGTATGAAGCCGACGACGTTGTCCTTATCGCGGAGATTCACGACATGAACAACTCCAACCGTTCAAAGTACACCGGCTATGGCCCCAAATACGAGATTATGATGAAGACCCAGCAGAACGCGCTTAGCAAGAAGTTGAAGTACAACAGCGCTCAGTTAGTCGTTGCTCGATCGATTCTTGATGAAGGGGGCGACGAAGGAGAAGACCCCGACATTACCGAGATCAAGACTGTCTATAAATCCAATCCGAACGACCTTGATACTCTTCGCAAAGTGGCTGGCTTTTGTTTTGATTTTGATATCAGTGAGTGGTCTTGTGACTATGGTTGTCTACGGTTGTCTACGGTGCTAATTAGATCGTTTTAGAACTTGCAACAGATGGTCGTTTGAGCAAGATGTACTGGACGAATTTTGGTGAAGTCGCCTACGAATATCACCTGCAGATGGTATTTTGGCCTCTGGATCTACCTGCGATTGGACCCAAGAATGAACGACTAGTCCATGCTAGCAAAGGCATTCCCAACCGTGCATTAAGGAAGATGGTCCCTAGTCGCATCGCCTACTACCGAGCTTTGGGCAAGAAGAAGGAGAACAGAACTGATGAGGAGCAGTTATTGGTGGAAGAGGGCTTTGCCGGGCCGCAGGTCGTCTCTTGGAATCCAAAAGACTTCGACGACGTCGGTGACGTTGGTCTGATCGTTGACGAGGAGGGAGATGTCGTTCTCAGTGTTGCTGATGTCCTGGAGAAGAGGACAGGGGGCGACAATTCTGACAGTGAAGGTCCATCTCAATCTAAAGGTTCGGCCGCAGGTCCTTCACGTGCTTCAAAATCGACGAGCTCTTCTGGGGTCGACAAGGATGATGCCACGAGAAAAGCGGGTACGACTAGGGTGACACCGGGGAATAACGACGACGAAGACACCACGGACGACGAAATCCCGAAACCGCCTCCCAAGAGAGACACTCGAGCAAAACCGACAACCTCTTCTGAGGTCAACAAGGATAAGGCCACAAGAAAAGCGGGTAGGACCAAGGTAGCACCTGGGAATGACGACGACGACACCACGGACGACGAGATCCCAAAACCGCCTCTCAAGAGAGACACTCGAGGGCCATCGAAGGGAATCTCATGGGTCAGCAGCAACGATAGTTCAGACGACGACGACGACATCCCATATCCTCCGCCTCAGACTCGTAAGCCGGACCAAACTCGTAAAGGGTCTGGCGCCGCCGATAAACGTGACCTTGGCACGACAATCTCAACTTCAACTGCTCATGCCCCTCTCCCTGCCACCGACTCTACGAATCAAGACTTCACGCGTGCGAGTACTGTGTTGAAGAACTTTGTTGAACAACATAGGACTGCTAGGACCGCGTCTTGGCCAAAGAGGAGGATTGAGGAAGCAGAGGGAGAGCAAGCGGGTCCGAGCAAAAGGACAAAAGTTTCTGGGTCGGGTCGACGCATCGATGCAATACCTTCTTCCCCTCCGTCGTCGCCTGCCAAATCGCACAATCGAATGCTCAAGAAAACGATTAGGAAGTAGACTTTATTTATTTGTTTCTGTTATATTTTTTTTTATCAGCTTACTTTTGCTGGACGAAATGCATTGTTTAGTAGGAAGTAGAGTTTTGCTTGTTTGCTTGTTTTGCTTGTGTTTTTTTACCAGTTTTGTTACAGCGGCATAAACTTGATGCCGCCGTAACAAAACTTCCCACAGTTAACTTCGCTTGGCCAAACTAAAGGTAACCTCGTTACAGATCATGGTAGGATGGCATAGTGGTAATGCCCTCTTGCAAGTTTCCCATAACTCGCAAGAGTCCCTGGTTCAAATCCCGGCCTACACAATGGTATTCCTAGATTTGATGGTTTTTATCTGTTACGTTTCTTTGAGTCTGTTTTTTTTATGTTAGATTACTCTTGTAGGACGAAATATATTTTTTGAGTGGACTAAAGTTGCTGTGAGTTGTAAGTTTGCCTTAGGATCCCTGGATGTGGGTTCCTTCAGTCATGAATAGATGACACGGAATTCCGGAGGGGTTAATAGACTGAAGGAATTCCGGCTTGCGCAGTCACGGAATTCCTGGGAGGTTGATAGACTCAAGGAATTCCGGCTTGAGCAGTCACGGAATTCCTGGGAGGCTGATAGACTCAAGGAATTCCGGCTTGAGCAGTCACGGAATTCCTGGGAGGCTGATAGACTCAAGGAATTCCGGCTTGAGCAGTCACGGAATTCCTGGGAGGCTGATAGACTCAAGGAATTCCGGCTTGAGCAGTCACGGAATTCCTGGGAGGCTGATAGACTCAAGGAATTCCGTCTATGATAGTAGCAAAGTTCTTGGGTTGGGAGGAATTCCATTCACTTAGTATGATACTGAAGGAATTCCTAGAAGTTTGTTGAGCAGGAATTCCCTTCAGCGGAATTCCTAGAGGTTTGTTGTGCCGGAATTCCGCTGGAAGGAATTCCTGCCAACATCAAGGAATTCCTTGGCAGTCCAGGAGTTCCTGACAAAATCAAGGAACTCCTTGTCACTCCAGGAATTCCTGCCAGGCCCAAGAAATTTTTGCTGCAGAAGAGGACAAGCAGTCCTCACCTATTCTATCTGTAGAAATGATGTATAAAATGATGTATAAATAAGTACTACTTTGAAGACAATATAAATAGGTTACAATCCAATTGACCACCCTAAGCCTACTATTCAATTGAACAACAACAAAGCACCAGGTGGTAGATTCAAAGTACTGTCCTCGATATAAATTGCAAAGTACTCCATCTGTAAATTAGTGATCTATATGCATAAGTAGTATATTGAAAGCAAGTACTAAGATGAAAAAGAACCAGGTGTAAATCCAAAAAACCTCTGGTCCAGACATGGTGAATTGACAAAAAATAGCCTGAATAATTTTTGAAAATTTCCGGGGAACACCACATTAGACTTTGCAAATTCCGGGGAATTTTTTGATTGTTCCACGGAAAATTCTCACTTACTAACTGAGGAATTCCGGGTGAGGCCGGAAATTCCGGGGAACTTGGGCCATTTAGGATAGTTGGGTTATCCAGAAGATGGCCCTAAGTAGGTATGTTTAGGGGGTGCCTAAATTGTAGTGTCAACAAGTTCTGGTAATAAAGCATTTGTGTTGGCAACACCCAGATCCGATGTTATCCAGTGGTCTGTCCAAATTTGTCTGTTTTCCTGAAAATATGTGCAGAAGGATAGAGAAACTTATGCATAAACTTGAGGGAGACCTATCACTTTACTCAAAGGCAGGTCTAGAATGAATTCTGGTTTGTTCACATCTGACAATGTTGCCACAAATTCATATAACATCTTCTGAACAGGCTCATCCTCTCCATTATTTTTGGCCATAACATCTTTAATGTTGTGATTAAGAAATAAGAAGAGTGATAGCACAGGACAAACCATGAACATATACTTTGCGATCAAGAAATATCAAATGAGTTTTCAAGAGCCTCTCAACCTTTTTTGGTTCAAATAGGGAGACATCATCTATCTGGAAGGAAGTTGCCTCCTGTCTTCAGACAAGGACTGGAGTGTATCTGGCAGTGGCCTCCGGAATTTTCTTGATCAGAATATTGGAAGGGGTTTCCTGAGGAAGAAAGAGAATATCTTCATTCATATTTTCTGTTAGAGGAGTTTCCGCCATTTTCCTAACATGATCTTCATACTACAATGTATCAGTGTCATTAGAATCAGAAATGAAGGTGAGTCAGTGGTCTGTGTGCATGAATCTGACAAATGTATTGGGTGGCACACGAGGTTCCTGCCGGCGAGAAATCCAGTACGGGCACAATTATTCTTGCACTTTTATTCTATTTTCCATTCACAGCACAACTTTGAATAAGTAGTACTGTCTATTTATACGTATGGATGCATGAATATATCTACTTAGGTTAATAGAATTGCACAGCATAAAGTAATGTATCGATTTGCAAGTAGGGCAGCATAACTAGAATGTAACCACATCAATTCACAATTGGATAAGTAGATCATCTAAGACGATCCATTTGTCATGCTTTTGTAAATTGATGCATTTATACAAAAGCCAAAATAAATGGACCGTCTAAGATGATCCAACTTGGGAGTTGATATACGACCTATGAATATATCTACTTAAGTCAGTAGAATTGCACGGCGTAAAGTAATACTGTCCCATTTCCTTCAATTTGCTCTGCATGACCGTGATGCTCAGAAACAAATTACTGCACGTGATCCAAGAACGGGACACGCAATGAACCGGGACACTTCATATCTCCTTCAGTTCTATGTATAACCCTTTGATTTTGGTCTCATTCTAGAGCTACAGTCATATAGAGCAACACAGTCACTCCAGCTCATAAGTAACATCTAAAAAACTGTATTTATAGGGCGACTCAGTCTATTACATAATATGTCCCGGTATTGTGCGATTCCAGTTTTTCGTTGAAAAATATTCATAGCTCTGTACATACTCCACATTAGTTTGTATAAAGTACATTACAAGGTAGCTATAAACCATAGCTTTTGAACAGTACCAAAGGGACAGGATTCTACTGTTTTTTGGATGGTACAGGCGGGTTGCAGATCCGTGTCCAACTAGCAAGTTAAGTGCAGTAAAATTTTGTCCGCAGCCAACTGTGAACTGTGACAATGGAAAATTTTTCGTCAAAAATCATAAGATTTTACCCAATTTGGCACAGAATTTCATGACAATCTGGTTCAAAATTCACCTTGAAACCTCTGTGACAAAGAACTTTTTCAAAAAATTCCCCAATTTCCAAGGGTCCGTGATGCGTGACAAACAAATTGAAGGAAATGAGATAGTATATCGATTTGCAAGCAGGACAACATAACTAGAATGTAACTGCATCAATTCACAAGTTGGATAAGTAGATCATCTAACACGATCCATTTATCATGCTTTTGTAAATTGATGCATTTATACAAAAGTCAAAATAAATGGACCGTCTAAGATGATCCAACTTGGGCAGCCCATGCTGTAATACATTTCCAAATGTACAGGGGTTTTTTCCGCATCGGCGTTTGCAATTACCAAGGGGACAGGGACTTTTAGAAATAAATGAATAAATAAATGGGATTATAGCATGCTATATTACCTTATTTAGGGTGAGGGTGCACTCTTTAACTGGAATTGCCTGTTTAATCAGTGTTTGAGGGGCAAATTTGTCATTGCAGCTAATATGAGCCATTTAGATTCTGATTGTCAACAAATGTAAACAACTTGACAAATATTGCTTTTAATACCCTTCCCAGCCCTAAAACCCCAACTTTAACACCCTAACCCTAACCCTAACCCTAACATCTCTAACCACCTAAGTAACTAGAAGAGCATGGGGTTGTTCGACTTGATAAGTCCGGCGTGAGAGTGACTCATGCTTTTTTGTCCACAAAACTCAACCAACTCCATCAGTGTGATGAATTAAAGCAATAACACGGTCTCTTTGAACTCGCAGGTGATGAGCTGTCAAGAGATGTGAAATTGTATAATTGATTCCAGAATCAGGATGGCTATTGTGATAACTTCTGACAATCTGGTCAAGGTATCACTGATATCACTGTACTTGAAGTCAAGGTTGTTTTCACGTAATCGCCTACACACAGTGACATCACTAATGCCAAGAACCCTTCAAGGTCTTTGTAGCGATATAGGTAGTAATAGTTCGAAGTTCAAAGGTTTGTAATGTGGGGTTCAAATATAGACACTCAGACAAACGATAGTTTGAGTCAATATGGTTCAAACACAAGTTCACAATTTCAGTGGGCAAATAACACAACACAATTGAGACACGAGTCAAATAACACAATGTTCAAACAATATAGGGTGCTGTATCCAAAGGTATCAGATTTTGAATGTGATGCTTTTTAAGGTTTAGACATTCTTGGAACTACAGTTGGTCTGATCAAGCCGGATGCCTAGATCCCTCGAGTGACCAGTAACACAGCTACGTGTCCACAGTACTAAATTGCCTTTTTAACACCAATCCTGGACCCTATTTATACTACTGTAAATAAGAAACTATTAAACTTGAGAGTCCGCTAAAATAAATAAAATAAACTAAAATAAACTATTAAACGTCTTTGTCCATGCGCAGATACCTAAACTGGGTATAGTCCTACTCAATATAGTACTCGGTCCGTGTATAATACTACATTGTTTCAGAATATTCGTTCCCTACGCTGTAGTCAATTGTACTCGATCGCAACTGTTCAGCCATTCTGTCTATTTGATTCTTTGGGTCACGATATTGGAACTTGTGGTCGCCCGTCTACAGCTTTGCGTCTGAGCTATGATATTCTCGATCCTCTGCAGTGTATCAGTGTCAGAAGGTTGAACTTGGTTGCCCAACAGGTCTAGATCACTATATATAGTGTGCAGCCCAGTGGTTAAGGCTTCAGGTTGCACAGGTCTGTTCATCACAGAATACCAGGGTACCCCAAGGGTGGCAGTTCAACCCTTGCATATGGCAAAAAGGCTGTTGAGGGCATGACAGGCTAATTGGAGAGACCTGACATGCAATTGCATGAGCCACCATATGCAAGGGCCCCTAACTGTTGCTTACAGGCAAGTGGATAAGCCTGGGGGGTGCTATATATAGACCTAGGACGGTCTTGGGGACCAAGACCCTTAAGGGGAGGGTGATGTCAGAAGGTTGAACTTGGTTACCCAACAGGTCTAGATCACTATATATAGTGTGCAGCCCCCAATACCCTGGTATTGTGGCCCTTTTAGCCCAGTGGTTAAGGCTTCAGGTTGCACAGGTCTGTTCATCACAATCAGTGAAACGTTGGCCCATTCTAGACTCCAGTATCTACAGCTTTTACCCCCTTGATCAAGGTGGCAACTCCATTGTATCTTTTATGTCGTCAGTCATTGGCCAATCTAATGGATGTTTTACATGGGTAGGCGGTTATTTTATACACCTCCACGATCGGTCCTTCTAGATTTCCATCAATCACAATTCACCAGATACAGTAATACACTTCTAATTGTGCACGTCATAATGTCAACACGACAATTGCAAGTGTAGACGTAAGTAGCCATGGTGGCTGAACCCCAAAAAGCCCTGAAAAGCCCCTATCTAAAAATGCCCCCCTGGATCCAGACTGTACCCTGCAACTAGCTACTTAGGTGGTTAGGGATGTTAGGGTTAGTGTTAGGGTTAGTGTTAGGGTGTTAGTTAGGGTGTTAGAGTTAGGGTCTAGGGTTAGGGAAGGCTCTAAAAGCAATGTTTATCATGTTGTTTACATTTGTTTACATTTAGAGTCTAAATGGCTCATATTAGCTTCAATGACAAATCTGCCTCTTAAACACTGATTAAACAGGTAATTCCAGTCAAAGATTGTGACCTCACCCCAAAAAGGGTAATATAGCATGATGTAAGCCTGTTTTTATTATTTATTTATTTTTAAAATGGCCCTTACGGCTACACTTGCAATTGTCGTGTTGACATTTTGACGTGTACAATTAGATGTGTATTACAGCATCAGCTGCAAGTCATTGTCGAAGGTTTTTTCAATCTCGAGACTAGCATAGGCCATAATAACCTTGAATTAATAATAATCCTAAGTCATTTCACCACTTCTAGCTTTAGTAGCTATACTGCACTTTGACTGACAGTTTAGGGCTCACTACAGTCCTCTTATTCCCCTTAAAAGTAACAATATCAGCACTCGTAGTCGCAATATTGACACTTAAAATGCGAGAATTTTTGCACGGCGTATTAGCAGTATGTTCACTCTACTTTTTCTATCATAAAATATGGTTCATAATCCAAATTTTGCACAGTATTACAAGGATTTCACAAGGATCCCAGTAGATACAAAGGTGTGTCATTCTAGAAATCGATATCTGTATTTCTGTTTTGTTTTACCACCTTTTCAGTGGTGTTCAGGTTGTCTGGACAGCTCAAACCAATACCTTACTTGTGCTGAGTGTAACAGAGCAATCTGCTATGCTGGCATTGGTAGAGAAGGATGTCTCGAACTAAAGTTACTGTTGCTGCCTTTCAAAACTTTCACATGTCCCGCATGCCATTTGGCTGCCTCGGAGTACCATTTCCTCAAGTACACAGTAAGCATGTCAGTCTTCAAACCTGTTCACATTAACACCAAACAATTTTGTTTCCAGACATTCTTGGTTCATGATGACCAACCTATGTCCAGTATACTTCGTGGAATAAACCAGCGCTCATGGAACTTCTTCCATGGTGTTAAACCAAAAGTGATTGGTCTTCTACATGTGAAGGTTGCTGGTTCACCTGATGAATTTGATGTTCCAATGGGAATGGCCAGACAGCTGGCAGATAGATACAGTGCAGGCGGCCTCACTGTCCAACAAGTTCTAGAGAATCGGCTAGTTGTTCAGGGACTTGAAGACTCTAACCTGAAACCAATTGTGACAGAATCAGACACACGCAATGTGTTTTGACTTTGCTAGGGCCAATACTACATATGAACAAGATCCAGTTAGCCTTAAAAAAGTGAGTACTTGTATGTCTCATCATATTTAATGCAAATTTAAGTCTAGCCATCTCACCCTTTGAGAAACCTTCAGAATCACTCACCAACTGACAAGCCAGCTTCTTTGTCTCCTTTTTGGAGCTGCCATTACCTGAATTCATAGCAACCGCAACATTTCCAATGGCTCGTGATATGTCGGAGATAGAGTGAGCAGTCGAGCTTCTTCCAGTACGATCACGGCTGCGCTTTTTGGTTGCTGGTGTCTCCCCAAGAGCAGAAACTTTACGTTTCAAAACCTGCACTAGTTTATCAGAGATAACCCCTATAATAAGATAAATAACATACCTTGGCTGGAGTAACGACATTTTCAAAAGATGTGTCTGGGTTAGCGTCAGCCTCATTACCACTTTCAGAGGAAGTATCTGAGTCAGAGTTGTCCTTTCCAGCCCAGAAGGCATTAGCACCAGTAGCGAGTGCACCCTCAAGGAGTTCCTTCATGTCATCATAGATAGGGAATGACTTTCCCCTGTATGATGCAAGACGTGGATCAACCTGAATAGTTATTCATCAACTAGAAGCAGAGGAAAGAAATAAAATGACTACGTGCCTGGGCTAGGGCCTCCCACTGCTCATCATCGGCCTGTACACATTGATTCTCATCATCCCAACCCCACCCGGATTTTTCGAGCAAAGTGCTGATATTATTGAAATCACGCTTGAGCTATCATTAAAATTTAAAAAGTAGGTCATCGAATAAACAATAGAATGATTGAAATAAATACGTACATGATCCCAATGGTCCCGAATGCTGGTAGCACTTTTCGGAGCACCCCCACTCTCCAATTCACTTCCTACCAATGCAGTGACAGCGGCTGTGATAGCTTTACTCTTCCAACCTCCATTATCGGTCCCATTACCTCCTGTTTGTGCTCCAGGAACACCTCCATCAGCTTCTTGTCATCAGCATCACTATAGATAGCACAGGGGCGAGGGGCTTTGGGTTTCTCCACAGTTTCAGGCACAGTGGTAGCCGTGTCCGGAGTTTTGGTCTTAGATCCATTCTTGAGCTTGTTCTTGCTGCCTTTGGGTCAACCACGCTTTTTTTGGAGTGGAGCAGCATCATTGGTCGTTGATGCTTCAATGGGCTGGTTTTCCTTGTCCTCGGATTGGGTCATTTCACAGAAAAGAAGCAGGAAGGGGATCAGCAGGGGTGTCATTCACACGAGTCTATTTTACAGTCTATCTAATCCGAATTTTTACCAAACACACATGAACCCGATAGCAATCAACAATGATTTTAATTTCCTTGTCCTATCCGACATAATTTTTTTGGCAGGGACAGCCTTATCTTATCCCCGTTGCAGAACGGGGCCTAAGCAGTATATAGTGATCTTTATTGACCTAGTCAGTTCATGACATTTGTCCAAGAAACAATATTATGGAAATGTAGTACAATCAGTAGTATTGTCAAAAAACGACAGCAGTCTCTAGTATCTACTTCAGACCAACATAAGCCCATCTAAATTCATGTTGAAAAAAACTCCCATGCCAGGCATAGGTATCTCGGAATCCATCTGCAAGTGCACAACGGTCTCGGAATCCATCTGCAAGTGCATAACGGTCTCGGAATCCATCTGCAAAAGCATAACAGTCTTGGAATACATCTGCAGGTGCATAACGGTCTCAGAATCCATCTGCAAATGCATAATGGTCTTGGAATCCATCTGCGAGTGCATAACAGTCTCAAAATCCATCTGCAAACGCATAACAGTCTCAGAATCCATCTGCAAATGCATAACGGTTTCGGAATCCATGTCTGGGAGTGTAGCATCAATAGCATATGCATTCGAGAGAATCTCTGCAGGCGTAGTAGAACTGTTGAAATAAAGTGCAGGTATGTCGGAAATTTTAAATAATGACCTAAGCATTATAATGGCATCATTGTCAGCAGCCGGTCCATTATAATTGGCGATAATACAACGGCTGCCGGTAATAATACTTTAATAAGTAGATGTCTGAGTTTCCGGTGCTAATAAGTACAAGATTTGGCATTCGACGCCGCTTCCTCTCGAAAATCATTTGTTCATTCAACATACTACAGTTGTTTGGCTATGCTTCAAACCTCTTGTTGATCTTTCTATCTGGTTAACACCTGTGTGTCCCAGCTATTATATCAACCAAGATAGTAGCAGCAGTCATTTGCTTTGATCTTGGTTGATATGGTATAGGACACCTCCCGCTAGCACAGTAATTAAGCAATAATTATAATCTTTATATGAGTCTTTAAGTCATTGGGCCTGTAGGGCCTGACCTCCACCCCTTTTGGATAATGTCAGGCTGTCAAATGACTTTTTTTGCTGCTCCCTGAGTCCCGACAATCTCCCTCATTGTGTCGGGCAGTGAGCACACTTGTCCCCTCAATAACATCATAAAAATATGAAAAAAAAAAGTAACAAGTATACCCAACACGAATGACTACAACGCAGCAAGGGCCGGTGCTCGCAATCAGTCCATTAAGGTAATCACGATGCTGTTGCTGTACCCGATAGTGAGCTCCTCCTTGAATTCTGTAAACTCACACCTGTAATTACCAGATATAAAAGTTCACTTCCGGCATGTGAAAATGAACATATACTACACCACCAACTTGCCGGGACATCACCAGGATCTCTGCTTGAGCATGTTGCACCCATGTTTGGCCGGGACATCATATTTACATCTTTTTGACATCCAAATCATGTAGAAAGAATGTATATGCAAAATATATAAAAAATACACGATTCTGACCTCTTTCTTCATCTCCTCAGATTGTACCGCTGTCATCTCCTAAAAGCACTCTTCTGTGACCATGCTGATGCAGCACCGACACTTCAACTGTCAATGTACAGTTCTCAGTCAGGGCTGCCATCAACCATGGTCAACGTGTCATCAACGGTCAACATTGACTCACCTCCGTCAAACATTTTCTGATTTAATAAAGCTTTTGGCTCGGGCTAGGCTCAAAGTTTCCTATCAAGACAAACTTTCTTCTGCATACCCCAAGAGCTAGGGCTGGCAAATTTCAACAATCCTCAATCCAATGGCTCAGAAAACTCAACTTATCTCAAGACATATGCAACTCCTTTCGTCACCAGGCCTACCAATTTATCATCAAGTGCTTGAATAAACTCAACATTCTTTCGCCATTCCAACTCATTTATGAGTAAATGTACCACTGGGCTCACTGGGGTTTACGCTCCTCCTCCTTGTATTTTTGCAAGTTGTTATCAATTTCATAGCCGTTGTTCTACATAGTGGGAAGGGGTAGGGTCATATACTTTTGTAGCCACTATGTACACCAATCATTCTGCTACAGAATATACTCTTTTTTTTATATTTTGCAGTGATACAGTAAGCGAGTGATCATACCTAGCATAAAATGACAAATCCGCTTAGAAGGTCGGCATAAGATCTGCTGTGATTTTGCCTGAGAGCAAAAAGATGTTTCCGGGAGCTTCTGAAGGATGTCCAAGAGATACACTCTCGTAGGACAGTCCATGTAATTGAGAATACGAGATCCTGGGATGATGCTGAGGACAGCTGAGGAAGAACCCTGAGGTGATCTCGCATCATCATCTCAGGGATATGTTTTGGAGATGTCAACCAAGGTGGTGGTGATACCAACATCACCTCCTGACCTCCCGAACATCGCCTCCCACCTCCCTGCCCAACTCCCTTTCATTATAAAGCCAGCTCCATTTCAAATTAAACAAATAATATCTTTGTGCATGGCTAAGCCATGTAACTTTTTATTTATCTGTCTCAGTAGTGCATCGGAATACATGGTGTTATTGAGGTTTGGATAAGTAGAATTCCTTATCATTACAATGTCAAAGCTCTAGATATTGAATGCCAATTACCAAAATTGTTCTCTATCACTATCAAATTCAGATTAGAAAATTTGAATCTTGAAGTTGTGATATTAAGTATGGGGATGATAATATTAAGTTCAATAAGCTTAAGATTCAACATACCTACTGGAGATGTAATTACTAATACATGGTACAGAATTGGTAGTGGTGTTGGGAGTGGCCTGTCACCAAATTATTCAAACAAATCTTGTACTGAATATCCCCTGCTTTCCTTCACTCGATAACACTGTCCCAATGCCCTGACAACTACCTTTTTGTAAGTAGTGCAGTCTTAACATGGGAACACCACGCAATCTGATAACCAGAAGGGTAATGGCAGGGTTGTTAATAGAATTTTCTCTGAATATGCATGGGTAACACAAGAGTGAGTAGTTCGGTAATGAGTCGTGACATGGTACTTAAATAAACCTCAAAGGTTTGTGCTAATACATCTGAATGGTACAGTGGTTAAGTACGTCTATCAAGCGCTGGTTGATGGTAAATTTTGAATTTACCTAGATCAATATTGTCAGTCCCAGGTCTCAAAGGACACACATCGCTACGTGTTTTTATTGCCCTCAAGTCGTTTCGCTAAACGACTCAGTTGCGTCGCAAACAACTTATTCTCTGCACCGCTGTGCAAATTTCTAGCCGCGCTCAGCATAGTACCGGAATTTTCCGGTCATGTGGGTACAGCGGTCATGTGTGTCGAGTCTTTCAGCTCTTCTCGCTCACTGCCCGTTGTACCCAGGTATGTTTTATGTACATTATCCAGTTCTTCTCGTTTACTGAACATTGTATGCAGAGTTTTTCATTGCTTATATATTTTTATAGTGAGTAGTTCGGTAATGAGTCGTGAATGGTACAGTGGTTAAGTACGTCTATCAAGCGCTGGCGCTTATAGACATCCAAGCCCGTGCGGCGCAGGTTCGATTCCAGGTTGAAACAATTCCAGGAAATAGGTAATCATTTCTTTTGCCAACCGTTTAATGCTTATTTGTGCCGGATTAGCCGTTATAATGGCCATAATGCCATAATGGCTGATGTGTCTAATGAGTATATCTTTGTATCTATTGGCCGCTTATAATGGCCCCCTGCCATTACGGCCATTATAAGCGATCATGGTCTGTTATTACCGAAACCGAAAAGTTCCGACATAGTATAGTGGATATCTGCATGTTTGTGTCTAAATGCAGTCAGAGGGGATCAACAGATGGGGGCATGGGGGTTGGATTGAGTGCCAAGATCATTAGAACAGACATTTGCAAAAGAGCATGTAACATATTGTAGTCCTCCTGAGAAGAGAAAACCATGTTCACAACAAATGTTGATGGAAGAAGGTCTTCCCACTCTTTACTGTGTCTCTGTAGGTATGAGATCACACTCAAAGAAGGTAGGCATGAATGGGAGATTCGATCTTGAATTATGGAGTGGATGGGAGTGCTATGTGGACAGCTAACAGTTCCAATGTCCAGGTAGCCAAGCTTGATATTGTTGCAAAAATTTAAAAAGCTGGGGAGGCTCTGCAAGCACAGTGCTAGTAGATGACTTGATACAGGAAGAAAAGTACTCAGGAATATCCCAACAAAAAATGAGTGTCCAAGGTATAATTCCCGTTCCCAATTTGCCACTCCCACAAGGTGTCATGTTCGGAAAGTTTCTGAAATAATGTTCCAGTGCATGCAAAATCGAGTCTGGGCCGGCCAATGAGAACAGTTTGTTGCTCCTGCCTTTCTTCGAGTATATTGTATCCAGTGATATAGAGACGTTAAAAACAGATATCCAGTCAATGAGCGTTTTCAATTTTGGCAACAAAGAGAGATAGTTGGATATAAAAAGTCTTGTCTTGATCAAAAGTTCAGCAAAAAGCAGAGAATGACTGATAATAAATATGCAGACCTTCGATACTAGAGTCTTTTGTTGAGATGGTCATTTTTGAAAACAAGTGGCAACAGTTGGAATGAGGTGAAGGAAAAGAAATGTGAGGTCATGCCAATTGTCATCTTGGCTACTTGTCATTCTGTACACAACATGAGCTCAGGCTAATACGTGTTGCCTACAACAAGTCAAGCGTATCTGACCTTTTCACTCCTGAGTTATTCAACTCCTTTCCTACTTTGTCACTGGAAAGTAGTCTCTACTACTGGTACTCTCCCAAGTTATAGATAGTGCCATGAGTGCTCCCAGTGCTGCTTCTTCCAAGACTGAACCACCAGCAGATCTTGCAACAGCATTACGCATTTATGCAGCTGAGTTTTCCTATGCCATGAATGCAGCTCTTGGAAACATTCACATTGACACTTATCCTCTTGCATGTCTGTATGAAGATTTGGATGAGTTTTGCAGAGTTGTAAATCAGGTGAGAATGGGTCTATCACAGTTAGCATATTGAAGTAGTAAAACATAGTTGCATTTGATAGCATGCATACCAAGTCTTACCTGTTGATGAAGCTCGCTAATCTGCTGTGTGGGACTAGACAACACCAAAACAAACACCACAAAGTGAGTCTGTATAGGTATATGATCTAGCAAGTTTGTAATGCGAGTTGAAAGGACAGAACCCTTCAAGGTCTTTGTAGCGATATAGGTAGTATGTAAGGTCAAAGTTTCGAGTGTGTGGATGTGGGGCTCAAATATAGGCAGTCAATAGGTCAATGGTTCAAGTTCAAGGCAACACAATATGGGTCAAACAAATGTCAAATAACAAGATCACAATGGCAAAGGTCAAATAACAACACAAGTCAGTCAAAGGTCAAATAACACAATTTGTTCAATCAATATAGGGTGCTGAACCCAAAGGTAACAGACTTTGAATGCGATTTTTAGGTTTAGACGTTCTTGGAACTACAACTGGTATGATCAAGCCAGATCCTTTATATCCGAAGAGAGACCAATATCACAGCTGCGTGTCCTCAGTACTAATCTGCCTTTTCAACGCCAATCCTGAACCCTATTTATACTACTGTAAATAAGAAACTATTAAACTTGAGAGTCCGACAAAATATAATAAAAGAAACTATTTAAATGTCCTTGTCCATGCGCTAGTACCAAAACTGGGTATAGTCCTACTCGATATAGTACTCGGTCCGTGTATAATACTACATTGTTTCAGAATATTTGCTCTCTACGTTGTAGTCGATTGTACTCGATCGCAACCGTTCAACCGTTCTCTACATTTGATTCTTTTGGGTCACGATATCGGAACTTGCGGTCACCCGTTCTACAGCTTTGCGTCCGAGTTATGATATTCTCGATCCTCCGCAGTGTATCAGTAAGACGTCGATCCAGTCTAGACTCCAATATCTACAGCTTTTACCCCTCGATCAATGTGGCAACTCTGTTGTACCCTTTATGTCGTCAATCATTGCCAATCTAATGGATGTTTTACATGGGTAGGCGGTTATTATACACCTCCACGATCGGTCCTTCTAGATTTCCATCGATCACAATTTGCATAGCTACTCCTAGCCCAGACGTAGTCTGTGATCAGTAAGTAGATTGTTATGTGGCGCGTTTTGTGGCAACTCGGCATCAAGCCGAAGGTTTGATTCCCGTTTGTAACATTTCCCCTTCCCTTAGGATCGTGACAATATATACAAGTCGAGCGTCCGATATGCTGTTCCTCCCGATATCAGTAGTTACCAACATCAGTCCCAAGTCATTATCGAAGGGTTTTACAATCTCGAGACTAGCATAGGCCATAATAACTTTGAATCAATAATAATCCGAAGTCACTTCACCATATCTAGCTTTAGTAGCTATATCGCACTTTGACTGACAGCTCAGGGCTCACTACAGTCCTTATATTCCCCTTATAAGATACAATATCGGCACTCGTAGTCGCAATATTGATACTTAAAATGCGAGAATTTTTGCATGGCGTATTATCGCACTCTTCAGTCAAATATCTTGCATATACAGCATGATGTATTGATCAGGCATGAGCAAGTGCTTGAAGCGTCCCATCATGGCAGACCAGAGACAGTGCAAGTCAACAGGAATGGAAGGTGTGGACATCCAAGAGTAGAGATTCAACCCAGTATTCTGGCATTTGGATACCAAACAAGACCAATCTCCCAAATTGCACATACTCTGAATGTAGGACAGCAAACAGTAAGACAGAGACTTTTGGACCTGGGTATTGCTCAGCCTGAAAGAAATCCATTTTCACAGAGGGAGGAAGAGTTGGGTAACAGACCGACAGAAGAAAAAACCAATAATAGTAGCAACAAGTTGCTTGATCCTGAGAATGTTGATCAACAAAACCAATCTAACATTGAATCATCTGCACGCTCCTATCTGTCTGACCTTACTGACGAACAGTTAGACAGAATCATTACAAGTCTACATAATCTTTATCCACAAGCAGGTGTCCAAATGCTAGATGGATCTTATGGAGTCTTGGACATATCATTCCCTATGCACGAATTCATGATGTTTTGGATCAAATAAGGCCTGTTCAACGTTTATTTGGCCACCTTCAGATTCAGCACTGTGGATATGAAGTACCAGGTCCAAATGCTTTATGGCACCATGATGGACAACATGGTATTTATATTATCTGAGTCACGGTTGATAGACTAATACTGATACTTGCTTTACAGGGTTAATACAATGGGGCATTGTCATACATGGGCCATGGCTATATTGATGGCTATTCACGTCTAATCACCAGCCTCAGAGCCAGTAGCAATAATTATGCTGCGACAGTTCTTCATCTATTTCTCCAAGCAGCTGCCACTTATGGTGTCCCTTCCCGTCTCAGGAGAGATCATGGTGGAGAAAATCTGCATGTTGCTGCTTGGATGGAATTTTACCATGGTCAAGGTCAAGGCTCTTACATTTGGGGCAGGTATGTAAATCCTGCTCACCCTCGAATGAACTTTAAAGGATTCAGACTCTTCCATTCAGATCAGTTTATAATGTCCGAATTGAGCACCTGTGATGGGATCTCACTTCCCAAGTTGGACACGCATGGCGTGATCTTTTCATAGATCTTGGACTGCACCATGGTTTCAATATGAACAATGATAACCATCACTGGCTTTTGCAGTATCTTTTTCTTCCTCTGCTCAATGAGCAGCTTGATTTTTGGGCACAGAGTTGGAACAATTACAAAATCAGAATCCAAAATGGCCCAAATTGCTCACCTATTGATATGTTTGGATTTGACATGCTTGTTCAAGGATTCTGTGGAACAGATCTAGACTTGACTGAAGCAGAGATGGAAGTCTATGGAGTTGATTGGGAAGCCATTCATGACGAGAATCTCATGCATTCCCAGGAACGGAACAACCCAATACAAGAGCAGACAAGTTCTTGGACTGGTCAAAGAGGACCTCCACAGGATTTGAATTATGTCCGCGTCCATCCTCCAGAAGGTATCATGACCCCACAACAAATGAACATTCTAGATAAAACAGTTTTGCAGTGGAGAGGAATGACTGTGCATGAGCTGATGAATACTTGGAGATATGGGTTGATTTGTGCTCGTTTTCTTTGCGGAAACATGTTTTAGCTACAAGTACTTATAAGTAGTACTTTTGGATAATATGGCAAGATTCATGGTTGAAAGACATGTGCAAAGTGTAAATTCTGGGATCTCAAGAGCGGTGTGAATGTGAACTGGTGGACGTTAAGTCAGAGGGGTCAATACCATGTGTTGCTGTTGCTGTTGATGCTCTTCAGACTCTACAAACCATCCAGTAGAATGGGACATTTTATGAATCATCTCCTAGGTGGGATACAAGCAGCAAAGGGGTATTCAAACTCCTTCAATATCCCATATATTGGTGGGACATAACGGCACTATAAGCCATGCTTGAGACTGCCAAAGGAGTCAATGCACTGTACATAACTGCTGTGACACATCATTGTGATCACATGTACAGTGTGACATGACATGTAACATAATCAATTGGGAATGTCGTTCTTTCTTAATTAATCCAAGGTTCTTCGAAATTCCCCTTTACAAGTTTGTCAGCCGATGTGAAGTGATTTAACATTTCTCATTGATGTTCTCGTCAATAAGCATGGCATCATTTCAAACCTCTCCACAATATCATTGCCAATCCCAATTTTGTCATTGTCTCCTAAACTATGGTGCATTTAAGCATACTAAGCTTGATGATTGAGTATAAGAAAGGGTAACATTGGTATTTAAATCAAGCTACATTTGACTTTGACACTTAACAAACTGCCTGACATTAGCTAGTCCCAGACATACGCTTAGCAATTCCCAGGCAATACAGTTGCCAATTGGCTGACAGAATTACCAGAGTTGTAATGACAATTGGTTTTTGACAAATCTATTTGATTTCTACGTCGGAAATTCTCAAACCTGTCAAGGGCGCATCCTGCTACAATAAAGTAGAAGATGGTAAGATCTGAGACATACCTGGGGACAAGAAGCTAAGACTGTTAGTGGAAAGCTTAGAGGGCTTAGGGCGACTATTTCTGAGAAGAAAAGAACTGAGTATTAAGGCAGGTAACTACTGTCCTTATATACTACAAAAGAGTGTGCACAGACCATTTGTATCATGTGCTCATAGCCATAGATCATATATCACATATATGGGAAAAAGCTGTGCATAATGTAAAGTAAGTAAAAGAAA